>CM077154.1:156415154-156634951 GCA_039583875.1 Platanthera guangdongensis
TTTAGCAAAGCAAAGGAGAGATGACGATCATCTTCAGAATCTAAGTCTGAGGTGGGTATTGGTAGGGATAGAATAGTCGTGCCTTGTGTACCTATTTTTCGGCGATAATAGACAATCAAAAAAAGAGACATCAGACCGAGGAGTAACCTGGGTTTGGGTGTTACTGGGGAAGGTAAACAATGAATGAGACGAATAAATGGATGAGGAAAAGACATACCATCGACAATGTCACAGTCTCCCCCTAATGAATGGATTGAGCATGATCCAGAAAGTAGGATTCGTCCTCATGGAAAATAACATCCAAGGTGCCAAAAGTATGTCGTGATGGGGGTAGTAACACTGATACCCCTTCATGGTGGAGGATAACCAATGAATGCACAACATTGGTCGTGAGGATCAAGTTTGACCCTATGAGGCCGATGAACATAGACAAAACAAATACACCTGATGTAAGAATGGCACATTTGGCGCAGAGAGACGGGCGAGAGTTGTAGATATCCCAAGAATCGGGATTGTATTCGATTGAAGAGATGGGCAGTTGTCAAAATAACATCGTCCCAATAAGATCTAAGAATATGCATAGTGGTGAGAAGGCAATGAGCAACCTCAAGGGGTGTCTGTTTTTGGGTTCAGCAACCTTCCCCCTCATTATCACAGTGAAGGACACAGATAGCGCCCTTGAACTGGTTCATCACCACCCGATGAAAAACTTGAAAATATGAGAAAACTTCATTTTTTTTCTTTAGGAAATAAAGTCAACTAGTACAATAAAAGCAATCAATAAAGGTAATAAGTAATCGATAACCAATCAAGGATAAGAGAGGGTATGACCCTCAAACATCATAATGTACGACATCAAAAGGATTAGAACTAAGAGAAGACAAATGTGAAGAACTATGTTTAACATGTTTAGACAACTCGCATACATCACAAAATAAACTATTAATAAAGGGCATAAACGTAGGAAAAAGTTTTTGAGATAAAGTGGGGAAGGATGGCAGAGACGATGATGCCATCTTCGAACATCTTCAACATTAGTGGTGGAGAGGGCCAGAGATGATAGATGGTGGTCCAGGAAGTACAAGACACCATGGTCCCTACCACACTGCCAATATTCCGCTTTGTATCTAATTTCTGAAAAACACAAGAGTAAGGAAAGATTGTTACGGGGCAATTAAGAGATCTAATAATATTGCTGATTGAAAGTAAATTATGGGAAAAAGTAGAAACATAAAGAACAAAAAAGAGGTAAATAGGCGGAGGGCGAGAGATGTGGCCTTTGTCAACAATGGAGGACAAAGTGTCATCGGCAGAAAAGTCTTGAGGCACACTCTGCCATGTGTTCATCAATGATCCACCCAGAAGAAGTGGTGGTAACAACATGCACATTGGGAATAGTTGATGTGGCAAAGGAGATGGAGACACCAGAAGACATGGCAGTCTGAGAACTGAACATACGTTTGACATCATCAAATTCATCTGATGTGAAGGTCACGAAGGAGGGAGCATGTAGAGCTGCCAATGGAGAGGCATGCATGGGAGATTCTTCATAAAACTTAGTGGAATAAGTAGTATCACGAGGTCTCGAACCACCGGGTGAGAGCCCCGTCAGCCTAGGGCATGACCACGTTCACGACCATGGCCAGGAAGGCAAGATGAGGATGGTGATCTTCAACGAACTAGTGGCCATGAGTCCTCTAAGGGTTACTCATTTGTGGCATCAAGACACTTCACAAAAAGGCGAAAGAATCACTCATGTTGGCACAGCTTGGTGGGAACAAAAATGGTGACCATAAGCCAAACAAACTGAGTAAAAAAAAAAAAACTAAATCATGGGCATCTGAGCGTGATCAGAGGGTCTTCCGCGTGGAATGGGTTCAATTGGATCATTGGAGTGAATCCTGCAAGCATCTCAATGGTAACTGGACCGGATTGATTGACGACGAGTAGCAACGAGCACTAGAACAAGAAAAATAGGTGGGAAGGAGCCAGGCGAGGAAAACATGCAACACAGAGGCGAACGGCTTCGATAGATGCGGCACAGAGGCGAATGATTGGTTTCGCACGATGTAGGACAGAAGCACAAGAATTCACAAATTTCTTTGATTAAAGAGAAAGTCAGAGCTGTGTTCGCAAATCGAACGAACTACAAGGCGCAACTATTTCAACCGCGCGCTAGATAAGTCATGCAAATCGCACAATGACAGAACTAATAACAGATTAAAAAATCACAACAGATGGGGAGCGAAAAGTCAAAAACAAACAACAACAGAGAATAAAACTTCATACCACAATTCATATGCAGTGCAGGCGGCGGCAACGAAAATTTGGGGGGCAAAAAGGTCGCGGCAAGTGGTGAGAAGGCAATGAGCAACATCAAGGGGTGTCTGTTTTTGAGTTCAGCAACCTTATTTTGGGTGGACATGTAAACACGGTATAATACCATGATTAGCGAGATAGGAACCAAATAAACCACAATCATCATATTCCCCCCCCCCCCCTCATTATCATTGTGAAGGACACAGATAGTGCCCTTGAACTGGTTCATCACCACCCGATGAAAAACTTGAAAATATGATAAAACTTCATTTTTTTTTCTTTAGAAAATAAACACAACTAGTAAAATAAAAACAATCAATAAAGGTAATAAATATTTGATAACCTATCAAGGATAAGAGAGGGCATGACCCCCAAACATCATAATGTATGACATCAAAAGGATTAGAGCTAAGAGAAGACAAATGTGAAGAACTATATTTAACATGTTTAGACAACTCGCATACATCACAAAATAAACTATTAATAAAGGGCATAAACGTAGGAAAAAGTTTTTGAGATAAAGTGGGGAAGGATGTCAGAGAGGATGATGCCATCTTCGAACATCCTCAAAATTAGTGGTGCAAAACGTAGTACAGGAGAGGGCCAGAGACGATAGATGGTGGTCCAGGAAGTACAAGACACCATGGTCCCAACCACGGCCAATATTTCGCTTTGTATCTAGTTTCTGAAAAACACAAGAGTAAGGAAAGAGTGTTACGGAGCAATTAAGAGATCTAGTAATACTGCTGATTGAAAGTAAACTATGGGAAAAAGTAGAAACATAAAGAACAAAAGAGAGGTAAATAGGCGGAGGGCAAGAGATGTGGCCTTTGTCGACAATGGAGGACAAAGTGTCATCTGCAGAGAAGTCCTGAGGCACATTCAGTCATATGATTTGTGTCCCATGCGTCAATGATCCACCAACATGCACATTGGGAATAGTTGATGTGGCAAAGGAAGTGGAGACACCAGAACACGTCAATCTGAGAACGAAACAGGCGTTTGAGATCATCAAATTTATTTGATGTGAAGGTCACAGAGGAGGTAGTATGTAAAATTGCCAATGGAGAGACATGCATGGGAGATTCTTCAAAAACCTTAGTGGAATAAGTAGCATCACGAGGCCTCGAACCACCTGGGTGAGAGCCCCCTCAGCCTAGAGCACGACCACATTCACGACCATGGCCAGGAAGGCAAGATGAGGATGGTGATCTTCAACGAACTAGTGGCCATGAGTCCTCTGAGGGTTACTCATCTGTGGCATCAAGACACTTCACAAAAAGGCGGAAGAATCACCCATGTTGGCACAGCTTGGTGGGAACAAGAATTGTGACCATAAGCCAAACAACCTAAGTAAAAGAAAAAAAAACTAAATCATGGGCATCTGAGCGTGATCAGAGGGTCTTCCGCGTGGAATGGGTTCAATTGGATCATTGGAGTGAATCATGCAAGCATCGTCAATGGTAACTGGACCGGATTGATTGACGACGAGTAGCAACGAGCACTAGAACAAGAAAAATAGGTGGGAAGGAGCCAGGCGAGGAAAACAATGCAACACAGAAGCGAACGGCTTCGACAGAAGCGGCACAGAGACGAATGTTTGGTTTCACACGATGTAGGTCAGAAGCACAAGAATTCATAAAGTTCTTTGATTAAAGAGAAAGTGAGCGTGTTCGCAAATCGAACGAGGCACAACTATTTCAGCGGCGCGCTAGATAAGCTCCGCAAATCGCACAACGACAGAACTAATAACAGATTAAAAATCACAACAGATGGGGAGCGAAAAGTCAAAAACAAACAACAATAGAGAATAAAACTTCATATCACAATTCACACATGCAGTGCAGGCGGCGGTAACGACGATTTGGGGGGCAACAAGGTTGTGGCAAGTGGTGAGAAGGCAATGAGCAACCTCAAGGGGTGTCTGTTTTTCAGGTCAGCAACCTTATTTTGGGTGGACGTGTAAACACGGTATAATACCATGATTAGCGAGATAGGAACCAAATAAACCACAATCATCATATCCCCCCCCCCCTCATTATCAATGTGAAGGACACAGATAGTGCCCTTGAACTGGTTCATCAGCACCCGATGAAAAACTTAAAAATATGATAAAACTTCATTTTTTTTCCTTTATAAAATAAACTCAACTAATAAAATAAAAACAATCGGTTAACAGGATCGCGATCCGGATCGTAGGATCTTACGGTCCTACGATCCAGATTTTGTAAATCGATCTGGATCTTATCTAGGATCTAAATCGGCACATCTACAACTGGGATCGCAATTCAGATCTTAAGATCTTTAGGATCGCGATCCTGACCCGATTCTATGGGTATGGTAAAAGGTAACTAGAAACATGTTCAACCTTATTCCGATCTTATTCAATCGGCCCAACGTTCATAACTCAGTGTTTAACCTTATCTCAATCCCGCCCCCATACCTAGGGGTGTTCACAAACCAAATCGAATCGAATAGCTCTTCAATCGAATCCAATTTGACATAGAATGCAGAGATTCAGATTCGAATTCGGATTTGTTCGAATATTCGGTATCGGATTCAGATTCGTCATGAAATGTTGAATTTAAATTTGGGTTCGAATCCAGATTCGAATTCGAAATCAAGCATGGATTCGAATTCAAATTTTATAATGTTAAATTATATATGATGTTTAAATATAATTATATAATATTTAATTACATATATTAATTTTATTTAAATATATATTTTAGTATTTGCAAATTATTCGTGAATCATTTGAACATGAATAAAATTATTCGGATTCAGATTCAAAAACTATTCGAATTCGAATTCAAATCCGGATTCGAATTCGAAAAATACGAATTTTAATCGAATCTTCACGAATCGAATCCCGAATTATTCATGAATAATTATATTTGTGAACAACCCTACCCATACCCAATCACAGAATCATATCATCCTGGTTTACTGTATCTCAAGTGTTGAATGCAAACTACAAATAGAGGCCAAAAGCGACTTCTTTGGTCGCTGCTAGTACAGATTTATTTCTATTGTTAGTAAACATTGAGTGTCTTACCTGAAACTGAAATTGAACTTAGTATGATATTATAATTTTGATGTAGTTTTTCAAAAAATGTAATATAGTTATTCACATACTACTCAATTTATTGATTTTTTGTTAATTGAACATGTAATTTAATGATACAAAATTCAATTTTATTTTTCGTCTTACTTTATGAATGTTGTAGGATCTTGCGATCCTCGATCCGATTCTACGATACGATCTGACCAACCTCAAAACGATCCATCCTAGGATCTCGATCCTGACAATCTAGAATAAAGGTAATAAATAATTGATAACCAATCAAGGATAAGAGAGGGTATGACCCCCAAACATCATAATGTATAGCATCAAAAGGATTAGAGCTAAGAGAAGACAAATGTGAACAACTATATTTAACATGTTTGGACAACTCGCATACATCACAAAATAAACTATTAATAAAGGGCATAAACGTAGGAAAAAGGTTTTGAGATAAAGTGGGGAAGGATGTCCGAGACGATGATGCCATCTTCGAACATCCTCAAAATTAGTGGTGCAAAATGTAGTAGAGGAGAGGGCCAGAGACGATAGATGGTGGTCCATGAAGTACAAGACACCATGGTCCCTACCACACTGCCAATATTCCGCTTTTGTATCTAGTTTCTGAAAAACACAAGAATAAGGAAAGGTGTTACGGAGTAATTAAGAGATCTAGTAATATTGTTGATTGAAAGTAAACTATGGGAAAAAGTAGAAATATAAAGAACAAAAGAGAGGTAAATAAAAGAGAGGTAAATAGGCGGAGGGCAAGAGATGTGGCCTCCACCCAGAAGAAGTTGTCATTGGGAATAGTTGACAATGGAGACACCAGAAGGAGGACAAAGTGATCATCAAATTCATCTGCAGAGAAGTCAATGGAGAGGCTGAAACACTTAGTGGAATTATTCAGTCATATGATCACGACCAAGGCCAGGAAGGCAAGATTGTGTCCCATGCGTCAATGATCACAAAAAGGCCACCCAGTTTGGTGGGAATAAGAAGAAGCCAAACAAACTGGAAAAAAAAAAAACTAAATCATGGTAACAACATGCACATTGGGAATAGTTGATGTGGCAAAGGAAGTGGGAAGGAGCCAGGCGAGGGAGACACCAGAAGACATGATCTGAGAACGGAACAGACATTTGAGATCAGAAGAGGGAGTATCGAACGAGGCGTAAAGTTGCCAATGGAGAGGCATCGAAAACAAAGAACAATAAAGAAAAAACTTCATACCACAATTCACACATGCAGCAGTGGTGTCTGTTTTGGGAGATTCTAGAAAATAAACTCAACTAGTAAAATCAAAAACCTTAGTGGAATAAGTAGTATCACGAGGCCTTGAACCACCCGTGTGAGAGCCCACTCAGCCTAGGGGACGACCACGTTCACGACCAAGGCCAGGAAGGCAAGATGAGGATGGTGATCTTCAACGAACTAGTGGTCATGAGTCCTCTAAGGATTACTCATCTGTGGCATCAAGACACTTCACAAAAAGGCGGAAGAATCACCCATGTTGGCACAGCTTGGTGGGAACAAGAATGGTGACCATAAGCCAAACAAACTGAGTAAAAGAAAAAAGAAAAAAAAAACTAAATCATGGGCATCTGAGCGTGATCAGAGGGTCTTTCGCGTGGAATGGGTTCAATTGGATCATTGGAGTGAATCTTGCAAGCATCGTCAATGGTAACTAGACCGGATTGATTGACGACGAGTAGCAACGAGCACTAGAACAAGAAAAATAGGTGGGAAGGAGACAGGCGAGGAAAACAATGCAACACAGAAGCGAACGACTTCGATAGATGCGGCACAGAGACGAATGATTGGTTTCACACGATGTAGGACAGAAGCACAAGAATTCATAAAGTTCTTCGATTAAAGAGAAAGTGAGCGTGTTCGCAAATCGAACGAGGCACAACTATTTCAACCGCGCGCTAGATAAGCTCTGCAAATCGCACAACGACGGAACTAATAACAGATTAAAAAAATTCACAACAGATTGGGAGCAAAAGGTCGAAAACAAACAACAATAGAGAATAAATATTCATATCACAATTCACACATACAGTGCAGGCGGCGGCAACGACGATTTGGGGTGGCATCAAGGTCGTGGCAAGCGGGGGAGGTGTCAGAAACGTGGATCGGGACTGGTGGTGGCTTGGATGGAGTAAATGGTGGTTGTTAGGAAAACTAGGGTGGCTGTTTGGGTTTTCCCCGTGAGGAATTAGGCTGGCGGGCCGCAGAGGAATGGATGAGGGGGTTCGACTGTAGAGGGGTGGACGGGGTGGGGTTCGGCTGTAGAGGGGTGGACGGGGTGGGGTTCAGCTGTAGAGGGGTGGACGGGATGGTGTAAAGTGGTGAGTATGCGGACTGTGGGGAAGAGGGCAGACCGAAGGATGGAAATGGGGGAGCGGCGTGGTTGCAGGGGAGGAAGGCAGAGAGGCTAACCCAAGGAGTCGCACCTGGGAGGAGTTTTTGGCGTCGCAACAGAAGACAGGGACAGGCGGTTGGCAAACTACAAGCAAACCATTGATGCCCCCCTTTGAACCGCTGCATGTATATATAAATCCCTAAAATATAATCGATGCATAACCGTACAATCCACAAAACCACCTGAATTTGACGGCTCAAGCTGGCTGGGCCGATCGGGCGTCAAATACAACTCTAAACATAAAAAGTAATATATGAATTTGACTCAGATCGACTATCCGGACGCAACCACGGACTCGGATCGTTCATCTGGGTAGCGGATCACCGCCTCCTGCGGGAATACACATGTGTCGGGCGTTGCACACCATCAACTCCCCCCGGCTTGAAAGCACTCATCTCCGGTGAATGAAGATGGTTGTACTCGCTGTGTAGCCGCAGGGTGAGTCTCTCGAGTTCCTCCGAAGAAATCCAAGTAGCATCATGTAGAGGCCGACTGCTCTAGCGAACAAGATAGCGCACAATATCTCGCGCATCCCGTGAGCGCTTAATTTCTTTGTTGGTCCTTGTGGAACCCTTTCAGGTCGAATGTGAATCAACACCTGCTCTTCCGCCTCAAAAATTTGTTCCGGACTGTGCCGGTTCGCTCGATCTTTATAATAATGATTACTAGATGGCTAGATGCAATTTTCTTACAAACTGACTCATGAAGTGCATGCACATGCTAGATGAAAGACTCTGCTGACTCATTGGGTCTGGACTCGAGAGGAATATTCATCAAGTCAATAGGTTTCCTAGACTCATACCCTAACATGATATGGAATGGACTCAAACACGCGGTCCTATTGATGGAACTATTATACGCAAATTCGGCTATGGGGAGAACATAATCCCAGGTGGACGGACAATCCCCGACAAGACAGCGTAGTAGCGTACCAAGACTACGGTTAATAACCTCGGTTTGCTCATTCGTATGCGGGTTGTAGGTGGAGGAGAACTTCAGGGATGTACCAGTCTTCTTACCTAGTGTCTTCCAAAAATAACTCATGAAATGCACATCGCGGTCAGAGACTATGGAAGTGGAAAGTCCATGATATTTAAATACCTATCCAAAGAATAACACAGCCACGTGAGAGGCGTCATTGGTCCTTCAACAAGGGATAAAATGAGTCATTTTAGAAAAATGGTCCACCACAACAAAGATCGAATTGAGGTTTCTCAAAGTGCGAGGGAGCCCGAGAATAAAGTTCATACTAATACCGGTCCAGGGACTCTAAAGGACGGGCAGTGGGATGTATAGCCCAGTGGGCTGGCGGGATCCCTTTGCGGTCTAGCAGACTCGACAATGCCTGACAACCCTAATAATGTGCTTCTTCAGGCCGGACAAGAAGAAGTGGTCCTCAACTAACGAAATCATCTTGTTTCAACCGAAGTGCCCCGCTGCTCCGCTTGCGTGTAGCTCCCAGATAAGAAAATCTCGGAGAGACGACTGAGGAACGCAAAGGCGCGAGCCCATGAATAAGTACCCGTCTGAAATCTAATAACCCTCACGAAGATCAGGAGGGTCCGTCGATAGTGCGGCGTAAATGTCCCTGAAATCTGGGCCCTCTGGATAATCATAAGTTAGTCGCTCAAAGCCCACTACTCGAGTGCTCATGGTGTGGAGAATGCTGACTAGGTGACTCGAGATGTTAGTCGGTTTGTTCTCAACCCCTGCTCGATGTTTGAGAACATAATGAAACACTTGCATATACTCCACCCATTTGCATGACGGTGACCCAATTTCTTCTGAGTCGAGGTATCTCAGCGTCTGATGATCGGAGTACAGAACAAACTCCTTGTGCAGGAGAGAATGACGTCAGTATCGCAGCGTCTGTACAATGGCATAGAACTATCGATCATAGTTTGAATACTTCTGTTGGGAATCATTCAGCTTCTCGCTGAAGTAGGTAACACGATGACCTTCCTGGCTAAGTACTGCGCTGATGTCAACTTCTGAGGCATCACAGGCTACTTCAAATGTCTTGGAGAAGTCAAGTAAGTGCATCAAAGGAGCAGTAGATACTCTCTCCTTAATTTCCTCAAAGGCTCGAGTGGCGGCCTTCGTCAGACAAAGTCACCCTTATGGAGGCAGCTCGTAATGGGGGCCATAATCGAGCTGAAGGCATGGACAAACCTCCTATATAATGTGACAAGTTCATGAAAGCTACAGATCTCATGAATGTTCGTCGGGACGGGCCACTCACGAATCGCCCAGACCTTGTCAAGGTCAATAGATATACCAGACGCTGAAACTACATAACCTAAAAAGTAAACGGATGTGGACAGGAACGGGCACTTTTCAAGTTGATTTAAAGGTGCTCATTCCGTAGGAGCTTGAACACCAGACGAATGATACCCAGGTGTTCGGTGTGGCCATGGTTGTATATCAAAATATACTACCAAGAATTTCCCCATGTAGGGCCGCAGAACCTGTCATCACTCTCATGACCATCAACTCGCCATTTTAGCACAGCATGTTCAGTCGGATTCAGGCGATAATGTGGGATCAGATCAAATACGCCCCTGGGATCAGATCAATGGCATGTTGGATGTCCCTCAGCGGGGGAAGCTCATCAGGAAGCTCTTCGGGCATAATGTCTATGAAATCATCCATCAATTGACGAACATCCGGATCGCTAATCTCAGTCTCGCCAGGGGTCTCGGTCGTAACCCATGTCTCTAAACTCTCTCTCAGTGAATCACTCTTCCCCAAGACATGGAGGGGTCTCGAAGATCCCGCACTAACTGATGACTCGGCCTTGCCCTTGGGAGGATCCCTGGGCTGGATCGGGATAAGGGTAATCTTTCGACCTTTGTCGAAGAATACACACGTGTTGGACCGGCCATAACACGTGGCATCACGATCATATAACCAAGATCTCCTGATAAGAACGTGTGTGATATTCATGGGGATAACGTCACACCAAACCTAGTCCTCAGTGGTCGTTAGGCGAATCGGCACCAGACATCTTTGTGTAACCTGGATGGTAGACTTGTCCACCCATAGGACACGATACGGATGCGGATGGTGCTCAACAGTAAGCTGCATCATCTCCAACACTTTCCTAGTGATTATATTTACGCAATTACCACTATCAATGGTGAACTTGCAGGGGTCACCCGCGCTCGGAAAATATGTAAAGAAGATATCGGTGCGGCGCCAATCCTCCTCGGCACGTGGGGTGTGGAGGATGTGGCGGAGGACTCCTAACTCTAGCGATCTCGCAGCATCGGTCTCTCATTTGTCCTCTACGACATTTGTAATCGCCTCAAAGGCGACGTCCACAGCCTTTGTGTTGGGCTCGCCCGACTCCTCAATCAGTAACTTCCGAGTCGGACATTGCGCTGTGAAGTGCCCTCTGCCAGAACATCAATAACATTGGATGCCCCCAGGCTTGGGGCCTCCAGGTACAATAACTTTTCCTATCGTGTCTGCGGGAGCGCGAGAGGTGGCAGTGGTCGTTGCAGGAGTGGGTCTCCTAGCTGGGGTGGCATCAGGTCGAGAGGTGACCTGCCTCGGGACAGCAGTGCGCAAATAATGCTCGTACTCCAGAGCAAGCTGAAAAACTTGCTCTACTGTCTCAATCCTGTGGGGAATCAATTCCCTTCGGAAGTCAGCCCTAAGTCCAGTCTAGAAGCGAGATGCAGTCGCGATGGGCTCCTCCTGAATATCACTGTGAACCACTAACTCGTCAAATCAAAGCATGTAATCATCAACGGAGAGGGTCCCCTGACATAATGCATAAAGTTGATCTAAAAGTTGATCACGGTATGAGGATGGAAAGTATTTATCTCTCAAGTGCTACTTCATCTCATCTCATTGGGTGATGGGGTAATAGTCGCCCCGCTCAAGATTCCTCTCGGGCTCGACCGATAAATTTTTGCTTGGCCGATCAACTTCATCTTGGCTAACCGTACACGCCTCTCGCCGCTCATCTCAAACCAGACAAAATAATGACCAATGTCCATGAGCCAATCATTAAACGCCTTCGGGTCCAGGTGACCATCGAAGGAGGGTGCATCAATGCGGATGCACCGGGTGAAATCATTCCCCTCTGGAGTCATCCCACGGTGTGGCTCACGATGGTCACCATACTCATCATCATAGTCCTAGTCATATCATGCTTGGTCTCTACGACTAAGTGGGGGTGGTGGACGTGGTACAACAGACAGATGGTGATTCATCCCAGGATCTTGTTGATACTTGTAACCGTGATGAAAATTCCCTCTCTCAGAGAAGGAGGGTCTCTAACTGATCAACTTTGGTGTTAACCCTAGCAATATTGCCCCTAAGGGTTTCGAACTGGGCTCCCATCTGATCAAATCGACCGAGAACAAGTCTTTGAAACTCAGCGGACATCATGTCCGACTGTGAACTGACGGTCCTATCGTCGGTGTGATTGTGATTCAACATGGACTGACGATAATCTCTACCACTACGTAACATGCAAGTGGCCCTAACATAGGGCTCTGAAACCAATTTGATGCAGTGGTAGGTCGATTCAGGGTGAACTCACTAAATGCAGCCCAAATTAGGCTGGCGACAGAAGAATGGATGATGGGGTTTGACTGTAGAGCGGTGGACGGGGTAGGGTTTGGCGGTAGAGGGGTGGACGGGGGGGGGGGGGGGTAAAGTGGTGAGGATGCGGACTGTGGGGAAGGGAACAGGATGACGGGTGGAGATGGGGTAGCGGCATGGGGGCAGAGGAGGCTATGGAAGGATTTGAGGGGGGGAGGGGGAATGTGGCCTCATGGTGGTCTGGTGGAGGAGGAAAAGGGAAGTGGCTTCTGGAGGTAGTGGGCTGAACGAAGAAGAGAAGGAAGGCGGAGAGGCTTACCCAAGAAGTGGCACCCGGGCAGAGGAGTTTCTGACGTCGCACCCGAAGACAAGGATCGGCGGTTGGAAGTTGGAAAACTATTGTATGTATATATAAAGCCCTAAAATATAACTGTTGCATAACCGTACAATCCACAAAATCACATGAACTGGACGGCTCAAACTGTCTGGGCCGATCGGACATCAAATACAACTTAAAACATAAAAAGTAATATATGAATTTGACTCAAATCGACCATTCGGACGCAACCACGGACTCGGATCGTCCATCTGGATAGCGGATCACCGCCTCCTGCGGGAATACACCTATGTTGGGTGTTGTGCGTCATCAAATTCTTTATTCAAAAATTGATGTGCAAGATAGTAGGGATTTTTGCAGCAGAAACAAATGCTCTAAGAACCAGAGCTTGGGGTAGTCCTGATGGGACGGTGGTTCAATTTTAGTGCAGGTATATCAGGACAGGGTAGAGGAATGGGTAAAGGCCAGTGAGTTGCTTGTAGGAGTTCAAGTGGAGTGTGGTGGAAGATCAACGATGGATCTTTGGCTGGAGTGTGGAAGGGACGGTGTTGGGAAGGCGTAGGATTGGAACAACCGAAGGAGAATCAGTTGTGAAAAATTCAGCTTCTACTAGTATTGCAAGAAAGTGGCAGGGTTATGAATGTGAAGACATATTAGAATATGAGGCCAGAGTCTATGCATAAAGTAATCAAATAATGTGTCATTGTAAATTTGGGACATGCTGACCAACTCCATAAAATGTCAATGTATGTGTCAGCCGAGTGATCCTAGTGGATGACCCAAGTGTTGGAAAGTGATGTCAGACTGTTGTGTCATTGGGATTGTTTGGCGGAGACAAGGCAACCTGTGGATAGTCGAGCTCTCCATATAGATCATGGAGAGAGGTACCTTGTAACCATCTGAAATGTAACGTAGTTAGAAAAATGGCTCCGTGCACAATCTAGACAAGAAATTTTGTGCCCTAAAAAATCGAAATATCAAAGTGGCGAGAAAGAGTTGTGTGCTTATCATGCTGGGGGGTCGACAGTGATTGAGTTGGAGGAAGATGCAATCAAGGTGGGTTGGTGGTTGGGGAAGAAAGGAGGGAGCGGAGAGGAGCTTGTTGTATGGGCTAGTAGTGGTAGGGGCCAGGGGGAAACAATTGGGGATTGTGCTACTCAAAGTGGGTCATAGTCTGTAGCAAGGGAGAGGGAGAACCAATGGCCTGTGGTATTAGCGGCTAGCACAGAGAAAAGGAGATGAGTTGTGGTGAGGCTAGTGGCGACAAGAGCAAGCTGTGACAATTGAGTAGAATTGGTGGTTTGCAGCAAGGGAGACGGGCAATCAAAACCTACATGGAGAAGAGAAGAGGAATCAGGAAGGGGTGCGGGAGGTCGGATTCTTGCTCCATATCAAGTTGATGGAAAACCTTTGGTATGTGTACTCAATAGATAATTCATATATTCATAATTGTGGTCCAATCTATAACAAGGGGCAAATGTTGGTAGAAGAATTAAGATCGGATTCTATAACAAGGGTAGTGTTTATAAAATTAAGATCGGATTATTTGAAAGTTGCTTGATATTTAAAATTTGGCTATTCACGGGTAAATTACTATTTCCCACACTAATAATACAGATTTGCTGAAATTTAAAATTGAACACTCACAATTTTGTTTTCTATCCATTCTATAAATTTCAGCTCAAATGATACCTACGAGTCCTAATCACAGCCATAGAAAATTTTAGTAAGAGCAAAAAATAGCAATGCCAGCACATATTATTGACAACTTAACATCATCATACCAAAAAATTTGCTTAACAATAATAGAATGATTTACAGAATTAATCTTAATCAATATGTAGAGAACAAAAAGTACTGAACTCACGGGTAAAGCATGAAGTGCAAAAAGGGCGTGTCCAAGGAATAAAGCATCCGCACTGGTTGGTCTGTAAGCAACCAACATAAACCTGATTGTAGTATTTCACATAACTTCATACAAAGTTGATTAAAAGTAGATGACCACTAGATAGCGATGAATGAAATAGGAATAAATAGAATAAACCAGTGAAGGGAGTACCCGTCATCAAAGAAAAATGTCTGATTCCCTAATCTCAAGGATAAAGCTTCATATGCTAGTGTTGCATTCCTGTATATCTGCAAATGAAGAGGTTGATTACTGCTTCAAATTTATATAATCAGGAAATCGTTAGTGTAAAACTATATGATATACAAAAAAATATAAAGAGAAGTTTAAATTTGCATTCACAACTAATAGAGCAAATAAACAAAAAAAAATTGAAGGTAGCTACAGCATAATAATTAATGAACTAAGTTGATTGTTCAAAGGTCAGATTATGATGAGAATAACAAATAATCTTTTGTGAAGGAAAGTATGATGTGAAGCCTCAGCTAGACTTTTTGATACATAGTATGACAGGCTCTTCTTTGAAATGATTGATGTGGGAGCAACATAGTTTATAATTACTGATGATCTCCCAAGATTAGGTTGTTAAAAAGGGAAAACTGGAATTCTTTTAGTTGAGTCAAACCTAACTACACCTAGTGGCATTATTATTTTAAAAATTATATAAGTTTAGAAATAGATAGTACATTAGTAATGGAATGAGAAGGTACCAAAAAATTTTAATAAGAAAAAAATTGTGCTTTTAAAGAGTTGAAAAAGTAAATTATTTGTGAACCTTATACTAATGATTACAAAAAAGTTAATAATCTTACAAATAGAGTAGTGAGTAAAGTAAATGCTACCTCTTTTGATGATTTATATGATAGGTTTGGCACTAAAAGATTAAAAATACAAAACATTTGAACAAAAAATAGTGGTTTTTATCATAATGCTAAAGTAAATGCTGCCTCTTTTGATGATTTATATGGTACCTCTTTTGATGATTTATACTAATGATTTCTATGATTTATATGAAAGGTTTGGATAAAAGAAGGATCCTAATGCCATTTTAACTGTATCAAAGCCAAAACAAAACCGAAATTAAGGAAAAAATGAAAAAAAAATAGATTGCTTTGATATTGTAGAGAAGGAAAACTGAACCTTGTATATATGTTCACTTGTCTCAAATACAAAGAATGAATACATATTTATAGGATGGAGAAAGAGAGGAGAAGGTCTTATACATGATGTGGGACAAAAGAGAAGAGAGAAATAATCAATAAAAAATACATAATGGGCCTTTTCAAATGGGCTTCTCTAACACTCCCCCGCAAGCTGGAGCGTACAAGTCATAAGCACACAGCTTGGACAAACACTGGTAAAATAAGGTACTTGATAAAGCCTTTGTGAGAATATCAGCAACTTGATCAGTGCCCGAAACATGCTTTAATTCAAGTTTCTTCATTTGAACTTTCTCTCGAATAAAATGACAATCAACCTCGATATATTTCGTGCGCTCGTGAAATACCGGATTCTTTGCAATGTGTATGGCCGCTTGGCTGTCACAAAATAGAACAGCAGATGAGAGAAGTTTTACCCCTAGGTCGGCAAGGAGGCTTTCGAGCCATGTGAGTTCTGAGACAACCGATGTCATCGATCGGTATTTAGCTTCCGCGGAGGATCGAGCAACCACGGCAAAATATGTACAGAACCCACTGGTTGACCGTCTATCGTCCAGGGAGCCAGCATAATCGGCATCAGAATATGCGACTAATGTTGGAGTAGAGTTGGAGGGTTTGTAAACCAGCCCTTGACACGGAGCTGCCTTAAGGTATCGGAGAATCCGTTCAACCGCCTGGAGATGAGAAACCCGGGGAGCATGCATGAACCGACTGACAATCCCAACAGTGAACGATATATCAGGCCTCGTGACCGTTAGGTAGATCAATTTTCTCACAAGGCGTCGATAGTATTCCGGGTTCTGGAGGGGCAGATCGTCATCAGAGGCATGAACACTCGGCTTGTGATTGGCCTCCATCGGAGTAGTAGCTGGTTTGCAACCAGACTGGCCGGCGTCTTTAAAAGATCAAGACAATACTTCTGTTGAGAGAGGACAAGTCCATCCGGACGTCGTGCGACCTCAAGACCGAGGAAGTAGCGAAGAGGCCCCAGGTCTTTAGTCTGAAACACAGTGCTAAGATGTTGTTTGACCGCGTGAATCCCCTTAGAATCATCCCCAGTGAGCAGGATGTCATCAACATAAACCAGCAGAAGGACTGTTCCTGTTGTCCGGTGTCGAATGAATAAGGAGAAGTCTGCGGAACTGCGAGTGAAGCTCATGTCTCGAACAACTTTGTTGAACTTGTCAAACCACACCCGAGGGGATTGTTTGAGACTATAGATGGATTTCTTCAGAAGACACACCCGAGACTCCCCCGTAGGGGTGTGCACGAAAAACCGAAAACTGCTTGAACCGCCCGAACCGAACCGAAATTCGAACTGAACCGCTCGGTTCGGTGTAGGGGTGGTTTTTCATTTTGGATAACCACCCCCTTTTCGGTTTGGTGCGGTTTTCAATTTCAGTAAACCGAGAAAACCGAACCGAACCGAAAAGTCACATTATTACGATTCGATTAGAAACAATCAAAGTTAGGTCTATCACATAATTCACTGTTTTACAGTGTTGTTTCAACATACTTCACTGAATTCACTGTTATTCGTGACGATATAATAAAATATCACATAATTTTAAAATCATTGTTTCAACATACTTAACTGAATTTTACAATCATTGTTAGGTGTAAAATAATATCGCCATCAACATGATTTTCCAAACCTATATAATTTATTTTAATATTCTTATAACACTAAATTTTAATATTCATATGATCTATAAATTGATTAAAGTATGTTGAAAACCATTTGTTTCTAACAATATAAATGTTTTTTTACACATTTTGTTATTATTTTGTTATTTTCACTACTTTATTATATATTGTATAATTAAAGGAAAACGTTTTTAAAATAACTATAATACATAAATAATGATATGAGCTTTTCCTATAAATTATTATAATAAAACCGAAAACCGCCCCTGAAAACAGCCCCAAACCGCACCGATTAGTGAACCGAACCGATCGGTTTAGGTTTGGTTCGGTTTGGAGAAAAAAATAACCGAGTCTTTTCGATTTGGTTTCGGTTTTGGTCCAAACCAACCCAAACCGAACCGCTTGCACCCCTACTGCCCCGTGGTCTCAAACCCGGGCGGTTGGCGCATGTAGACGGTTTCCTAAAGATCACCATTCAAGAACGCATTCTTGAAATCAAGCTGATAAAGGGGCATGTTTGATGACGAACGCCCATTTAAACCCAACAGGTTGTTGACCTGGAGGTAAAGGAACAAGGACCAAGGTCTGGTTGGCCCAAAGGGCCGTCATTTCCTCGTCCATGACAGCCCACCAGCTGGGATGCTGAAGCGCCTCCTGCACAGAGTTGGGGACAGAAACAGAGGATAATGTGGTGGCAAAGTGAAGAAGCGGCGGTGAGAGGCGGTGAAGAGAGACGTAATTTGTCATCGGATGAGCGGTGGAGGCTGGAGCCGGAGCAGCAGGCTGCGAAGCATCAGAGGTCAAAGCCGACTGCAGAGGGGCAACAGGACGAGAAGAGCGACGAGAATAGACCCGGATGACAGGGGGCTGGGGAAGGACCCGAGGCTGGGCAGGAAGGGGAGAAGGTGGAGACCGGGGAACAGAGATGACAGGGCGTACAACGGGCTCCGGAAGAGGAGCGAGATCCAGAGCAGAGAAGAAGGAAAGATCCTCCCGGAAAGTGACATCTGCAGAAACGGTCACCTTGCGGGTAGTGGGCGAATAGCACACATAGCCCTTTTGAGTGCGCGAGTAGCCAACAAAGACATATTTGGCCGCACGGGAATCCAACTTGTCGGTAGATTTCCGAGGTGGTGAACATAGCATGTACACCCAAAAATGCGGGGAGTAAGAGGGAAGGCCGGAGAGGAGGGAAAGAGGAGGCTGAAGAGAGTAGCATTTTGGAGGACAGAGGATGGTAGTCGGTTGATAAGGAAATAGGTTGTGCAGAGCGCAAAGTTCCAGTATGGTTTGGGAACCCGCACAAGATTCTTGCGTTCGGCGACACCATTCTGTTGGGGGGTACATGCACAAGATGTTTGGTGAATAACCCCAAACTCGGAGTAGAGGGTCGTGAAGTCATGGCCAGTGTACTCGCGCGCATTATCAGTGCGAATAGTTTGAATGGGCGCAGAGAATTGAGTGCGAGTCTCAAGAATGAAGGCCCGAAAGACGCGGGGAAGCTCAGAACAGTCACGAATTAGATACAACCATGTCATGCGAGAATAATCATCGATAAATGTTAGAAAATAACGGTAGCTAGAAATGCTAGTAATCTTGTACGGACCCCATATATCGGAGTGTACTTAAACAAAAGGAGCAGAGCTGCGAGTACAATGAGAAGGAAAAGATGAACGTGACTGCTTGCCAAAAATACAGGTTTCACACTGAAAAGCAGGAAGAGATATATCTGGGAGAGCCTTCTGGAGGACGGAAAGAGGAGCATGACCAAGACGCCGATGTCAATCCGAAGAGGAGACAGATGCGAGGACAGTAGAAGAGTCATCAAGAAGGTAGAGCCCGTTCTACAGTCGCCCCCAACCAAAGATAGTCTGCATCTGCTGATCCTGTATCAGAAAAGAAGAAGTAAAGGTCACGGAGCAATTTAAATCAGTAGTAAGGCGACCAACAGAAAGTAAGTTGAAAGGAGAGTCTGGAACATGAAGAGCCGAGCGAAAGAGGAGGGAGGAGGCGAGAGGAATATCAGCACAACCAGAGACAGGGACAGCAGCCCCATTGAGCACAGTAATGTACTTCGGGTGAGGAGAAGACAAGTACTGACGCGGGCGAACAGAGGTGATGTGATGAGTGGCACCAGAATCGAGGATCCAGCGCGGCCCAGTGGAGAGGCAGGCGATACCTTCATTGGAGATGGAGGCAGCGGAGGCAACCGAGGCCAGTGGGCGGCTGAGCAGGCCATGAAGATGCTGGAGCTGAAGGCGAACCTCGTCGAGGTCAGTACGAGTGGGAGAGGAGTCGGTGGCAGCAACAAAGGCCTGTGGACGAGGAGGACGACCATGCATACGATAGCACGTGGCTTCAAGATGCCCGTCTTTGTCGCAGAAAGAGCACTTAGGCCGAGGCCGGCCACCCCGACCACGCCCGCGAGAATCAGAACGGCCCCCACGAGCTGAAGGAGGGAGAGGCAGTAAAGGTGCAGGGGCCTGCTGGACAAGGGTCGGAGAAGGAGGTCCAGACAAATACGGAGGCGGGGAGACCTTGAGGAGCATCGAGCACACATCCGAGAAGGACGGGGTAACAGTAGAGGAGAGGACTTGAGCCCGTACACTGTGAAGGTGATGTGGGACCCGAGCCATCATCATGGCGATACCAACAGCTTCCTTCTGGGCACGTTGGGCAGCAAGGTCTAAAGTAGGAGGCTGATGTTGGATCCAAGCTTCGACCAGAGACCGAGCCTGGGCAACAAAGGAGGTCAGATCGGTCGCGCCACCACTATCAAGGGCCTGTAGGGCAGTGATAATGTCATACAAATGGTGGAGACTATCCTTGTCGAAGTAGAGAGTATGGAGCTCGTCCCACATGCCCTTGGCCGTCTCGTGGTACATGGCCCGGCGATAAGATTCGTCATCAAGAGAATTAAGGATCCAAGTCTGCACACGACCATCGTTGCGTAACCAGTCGTTAGTAAGAGTACTGGTAACGGCCTGGGTCAAGTGATGAATAAATCTTTTGGATTGCAGGGCCCGGCGAACAGAGTGCGCCCATTCCACAAAATTTTTCTTACCCGCAGAGAGATAGTGGTAATACGGAGCTCATCACGTACTTCCGGAATAGAGGTCGGGCGGTCTGCAGGAGGAACCGTCGTTCCGGTAGAGTCAGCAGAAGATATCATGAAGACTAGCTGCGGCTAGGAGAGCAGTCCGGCAACAGAGGAGACCGCGCGACTAGAGCGGAGACCGCCTGGTCAAGATGTGAAGACACCAGCGGCAGGAGGGGGCCGCGACCAAAGGCGGAGCTCGGCTGAAAGAAATGTTAGCGGACAGGAAAAGAAGACCGCAACGGACACAGAAAAGCCGCGCGGACAGGAAGGGTTGGAGAAGACCGCGACCAAAATGCGGGAAGGGAACAGCCCGCACGGTCTGGCCGAGCACAGCAGCGGTCTGAGAAAAAAAGAGGCCGCAAGAGGAAAGCGAGCGGACAGGGAGAAGAAACCGCGAGTAGAAAGACTCAAGCGGAAAGAGAAGGCAGGTAGCGGCGAGCGAGGGGTTGCGAGTAGGACTTCAGCAACACGGCAGCGGATAGCAGAGCGCAACGGACAAGAAGAGTTCGCGAGGAAGACAAGTGGCTGATCGCGACGAGCAGAAAACAGGCTGCGGCGAGCTGGAGCAGGCCGCCAGATGAATAATCGCAACGACTGAGAACAGTTCGAGCAGGGAGCCCGCTGCGGACTGAAAGAGAGCCCGCAGGGAGAACAACAGGAACTCGCAGCGGACTGAAAGAGAGCCTGCAGGGAGAACAACAGGAACTCGCAGCGGACAGACAAGAGACAGCGGTCTGCAGAGAACTGAAGGAGAAGTGGGCCCCACGGATTAGGGAGAGAAATGTCTATAAGAGGCCAGAGGGAGGGGGTGGAACCACGGGAGGAAGAGAAAGCGGATGCAGATTAGCAGGTCGCGGATTAGAAGCGGACAGACGAGCAGGCCGCTGAAGAGCAGGCCGCTGAGGGCAGGCCGCGGAGCGCAGGCCGCTGAGGGCAGGCCGCTGACGGCAGGCCGCTGAGGGCAGGCCGCTGACGGCAGGCCGCTGACGGCAGGCCGCTGACGGCAGGCCGCTGACGGCAGGCCGCTGACGGCAGGCCGCTGAAGAGGAAGCGGGTAGACAAGCAGGCCGCTGAAGAGGAAGCGGGTAGACAAGCAGACCGCAGGAGATAAACAGAGGCGGACAGAGAAGGGGAGTCCGCGAGAGGCCGGTTAACCTGGCTCTGATAACATGTAGAGAAGGAAAACTAAACCTTGTATATATGTTCACTTGTCTCAAATACAAAGAATGAATACATATTTATAGGATGGAGAAAGAGAGGAGAAGGTCCTATACATGATGTGGGACTAAAGAGAAGAGAGAAATAATCAATAAAAAATACATAATGGGCATTTTCAAATGGGTTTCTCTAACAGATATCAATCATTTCAAGCTAGAGCTGTCCAGACTCCTATTTCATGCTCAGACACCCGAGTAAAACATTTGAACATTTAATTGTTCCTTGAGGAAAGATTTATTTTGCAAGTTAACAAGTAGACACGAGATAGGGCACAATGGCAACAAAGGATCCATATAGCCGACCCCACTATAGTGGGATAAAGGCTTGAGTGTTGTGTATTACTTTAAAAAGTATTACCAAAGAGAGATAACAGAGACCTCTTCCTCTCTTTCAGAAGCGTTGAGAGTTGTTATTCCAAGTCGTCTTTTCACAGTTTGACTCTGTTTCTCATAAAGAATCTTTGCAAGTAGCCATGGCAACTCAGAGAAATATATTTTATGGACAATATTTCTATCAGAAGCCACCCAGAGTTCATAGTCTAGTGCCTCGGCAAGCCAGGAGTTGATCAATGCTTTTGTAGACAACCATTCAGGGAAGTAGCTACTTGAGGATTTGGGGTCCAGATCAACAATGCCTTCTTGCTTTAGAGTTTCAATAACCCCGCCTTTTTCATTGTTAAATGCCACATAATATCCATATTCAAAATATGGAACATGATCTGTGAAATACCAAGAGTTAGAAATATAGAACAAAACTGCAATATCTTAATTACAAATAGCCAGAAAAGAAACACAAATACGTTAACATGTGATAATAAAATGCAAAGATTGTAATAATAAATCAGATCAACTTAATAAATCAAACTCTGGTGGAAAAATACATATCACTTTGAAGGAAATAACGGATTAAAGAATATATAAAAACAAATGTGCTTCAAATCATTCTTATATGAATGAGACAACACAAACAGGTCCGTCATGGTCCCATGGAATGTGCTATATTGTATGTTGTTCAATTAATTAAGGGTCATGTAGGTTAAAGGTTAATAGACGTGTGTTTTATTTTATGTTTGGGTATTTTTTGTGTTTAATACAAGTATGTGAACTTAATCGCAATGTGTCTGTCATCTATTCCATATTTAAAAACTTCTTGGGTCATAGAATAGCAAGCAAGAAGTCTATTCCATATTTAAAGACCCATTGGGTCATAGAATAGCAAGCAAGAAGTACTCTTTTTCCAATATTCAGTTCACTCCTTCAAGGAAGGAAGGTTCCATCTCAATTGTATCCCCGCCCTCCTCTCTAACTTCAGTCACTTCTCCGGTGAGCTACCGACAAGTTATGGTCTGGGAAATCACAACTTGGTATCAGTGTTGTAGAGAAAGCTCACAACTTGTATGTATTGATTGAGTATCTAAATACAAGGAGAGAATACAAATATATAGGAGGAAGAGAGAGAGAATAAATCGTGTACAAGATGTGGGACTAAAAGAGAAGAGAGCACTAATGAGCACAATACATGGGTTATTTTAACACTCCCCCGCAAGCTGGAGCGTACAAATCGTATGCACCAAGCTTGGACAAGCATTGATAGAAGAGTGTCTTGGGAAGAGCCTTTGTGAGGACATCCGCAACTTGTTCCGTCCCTGGAACATGCTTTAGATCGAGCTTCTTTGATGCAGGACGGGTTGAATGCTTGATTGTTGTTTTTGTAAGAGTGTCAAGAAATAGGATAGTATTGCTTCAATTGTTTGCTCCTTCGATTCCCGGTTTTTTTTATTTCCTGTTGGGCAGCAGCAGTCGACTGAACTCTACTGCTACAGTGCTTGCAGTTGGTTCACGGGTGAAAGGGAAAGTGAACAGTTATAAGTGATTAGTGCTTGGATTTCTTCTGTGTAGGCGAAATGAAATTAGGAAAGTTGTTGTTTCCCCGTTCGATAAAAATAGTAATGTTTGTTGTTGATTTATTTCATGAATAGTGAGTATTTGATACCTGCTATTGAGATATCTAGTGAACAGTGAAAGGCCGAGTGCTAGTCTTGCATTTGTGAGATTTCGTGGAGCCACCACGAGTGTTTAAGATTTCGTGGAACCTCTAGTGTGAGGGTGAGTGAATTTAGGTGTGTTAGGTTTGTGGCTTCCTTACTTTGTTGAGAGAGTTCGTGGAACCACCTCGTGTGAGGGAGTGTTTTCGTTCTTTGGTGCCCGTGTGCGATAGCGACCGACCTCGGAGTAATTGAAGGCGACGAGAAGTTCCTCGCGAGATCGCCGTCGACTTCGGGTACGGAAAGACGTCTCTTTCCATGGGTAACTTGTTTTTATTTGTTCCATTGTGAGTGTCTATATTTTCTCTTAGGATGTTTAGACTCATTGTTGGGCTTTCGCCGAATTTTGTCAGCAAACGCTACGTCGAGAACTCCAAACGGGAACGTATTTGGAGTTCACGATTTCCATTTTGACTGCAACAAATGGAACGGAACGAAGTTGCAAGCTTCCTTCTCCGGATTTAAATTGAACCATCAATTTAAGAAAATCTTTTTTTAAAGCAAAATAGTCTTTCTCGTGCTTTATAAAACGTCGTTTAAATTCATAAATCCGAGCAACATCCGCTTCAATTATTTACAAAAAAAATCATATTTCGTGCATTCAGTTAGGGTTTCCTAGAAATAGCCGACAGGCGCGTAAACCCTACGCGTCGTCCTGCATCATTCTTCATTTGAACTTTTTCTCGAATGAAGTGACAATCGACTTTGTAGAAATGGAGAAAGCCAACCTTGTATATATGTCCACTTGATACAAATACAAAGAATGAGTACATATATATAGATGAGAGAAAGAGAGAGAAAAGTCCTATACACAATGTGGGACTAAAGAGAGGAGAGAAAAGCAATAAATGCTATACAAATGGGCCTAATGTTAAGTGGGCTTTTCCAACACTCCCCCGCAAGCTGGAGCGTATAGGTCATATGCACCCAGCTTGGACAAACATTGGTAGAACAGAGTGCTTGATAGGGCCTTTGTGAGGATGTCGGCAACTTGCCCAGTTCCTGGAACATGCTTTAATTCAAGTTTCTTCAATTGAACCTTTTCACGAACAAAGTGACAGTCAACCTCGATATGTTTTGTGCGCTCATGAAAGACCGGATTCTTTGCGATGTGTATGGCGGCTTGACTATCACAAAATAGAACAGCAGAGGAGGGGAGTTTTACTCCCAGGTCAGTAAGGAGACTTTCAAGCCATGTGAGTTCTGAAACAACTGAGGCCATCGATCTGTATTCAGCCTCTGCAGAGGAACGGGCCAGCACAGCTTGTTTCTTACTCTTCCAAGTAATAAGATGCCCACCAAAATACGTACAGAACCCACTAGTTGACCGTCGATCGTCCAGGGAACCCGCATAGTCGGCATCAGAATAGGCAACCAATGCGGGAGCAGAGTCGGAGGTTTTGTAAACCAGCCCTTGGCCTGGAGCTCCCTTAAGGTATCGAAGAATCCGTTCGACCGCTTGGAGATGAGAAGCCCGGGGGGCATGCATGAACCTACTGACAACCCCAACTGCAAATGATATATCTGGCCTTGTGACTGTTAGATAGATCAACTTGCCCACAAGGCGTCGATAGTATTCCGGGTTCGGAAGTAGCAAATCGTCATCCGAAGCATGAGCGCATAATTTGTGATTTGCCTCCATCGGGGTACACGCTGGCTTGCAACCAGACTGACCAGCATCTTTGAGAAGATCGAGACAGTACTTTCGTTGGGAGAGTACCAACTCGTCCGGCCGCCGGGCGATCTCGAGACCAAGGAAGTAGCGAAGTTTCCCCAGATCTTTAGTCTGAAAAACAGTGCTCAGGTGTTGTTTGACGTCTTGAATCCCCTTTGAGTCATCCCCAGTGAGAAGGATGTCGTCAACATAAACCAGCAGAAAAATGGTGCCAGTGGCCCGGTGTCGGGTAAAAAGGGAGAAATCTGCAGAGCTCCGAGTGAACCCCATGTCCCGAACCACCTTGCTAAACTTGTCAAACCACGCCCGTGGGGACTGTTTGAGACCATAAATTGACTTTTTGAGAAGACAGACCCGAGACTCCCCCGTGGTCTCAAACCCGAGCGGTTGGCGCATGTAGACAGTTTCCTGAAGGTCGCCATTCAAAAAGGCGTTCTTGATATCAAGCTGATGAAGGGGCCAGCGGCGGTGCACCGCGACGGAGAGAAGAACGCGGACAATGTTAAGCTTGGCCACCGGAGAGAATGTTTCCTCATAGTCGAGGCCCTCCTGTTGTGTGAAGCCACGGGCCACAAGACGGGCCTTCAGTCGGGCAATAGTGACATCCGGAGCATGCTTGATGACGAAGACCCATTTACAGCCAACAGGGTGCTGACCGGGAGGTAAGGGAACCAAGACCCAGGTCTGGTTGGCCCAAAGGGCCGTCATTTCGTCGTCCATGGCAACCCGCCAGCCAGGATGGTGAAGCGCCTCCTGCAAAGAGTTAGGGACTGAAACAGAAGATAAGGAGGTGGCAAAGTGAAGAAGAGAGGGGGAGAGGCGATGGAGCGAGACGTAGTTCGCCATCGGATGAGCGGTGGAGACGGGAGCCGGAGCAGCAGGGAGCAGAGCACCAGAGGGCGAAGCCGACTGCAGAGGAGCCACAGGATGAGGAGAGCGAGGAGAATAGACCCGGATAACCGGTGGTGGTGGACGGACCGGAGGTGGGGAAGGGAGAGAGGCTGAGGAGTGAGGAGCAGGAATGACAGGACGAACGACGGGAGCGGGATGCAGAGCGATATCCGGAGCAGGGAAGAATGGAAGATCTTCACGGAAAGTGACGTCAGGCGAGACAGTAACCTTGCGGGTAGTAGGCGAATAACATACATAACCCTTCTGAGTGCGCGAGTACCCGACAAAGATCTGCTTGGTGGCACGAGGGTCCAACTTGTCCGTGGAGGGACCGAGGTGGTGAACGTAGCAGGTACACCCAAACACCCGTGGCGGAAGGGGAAAAGGCGGAGTTGTGGGAAAGAGGAGGCTGAAGGGAGTAGCATACTGGAGGACGGAAGACGGGAGGCGGTTGATGAGGAAGCAAGCCGTGGAGAGAGCGTAGTTCCAGTACGGTTTGGGGACCTGCATTTGAAGCATAAGCGAGCGAGCGACATCAAGAAGTTGACGATTCTTGCGGTCGGCGACACCATTCTGTTGTGGAGTGTACGGACATGAGGTTTGGTGAAGAATGCCGAATTCAGAGCATAGAGTGGCAAACGTATGGCTGGTGTACTCCCGCGCATTGTCAGTATGAATAGTGCGAATAGGTGCAGAGAACTGAGTGCGAGTCTCGAGTATGAAAGCCCGGAATACGCGAGGAAGTTCAGAGCGATCCCGAAGGAGATATAACCACGTCATGCGAGAGTAATCATCAATAAAAGTAAGAAAATAGCGATAGCCAGAAATACTAGTAAATTTGTACGGACCTCATATATCGGAGTGTACTAAAATAAAAGGAGCGGAGCTCCGAGTACAATGAGGGGGGAAAGAAGAACGGGGCCGTTTGCCCAAAATACATGTGTCGCAACGAAAAGCAGGGAGAGTGACATCAGGAAGAGCCTTCCGGAGGACTGGAAGAGGAGCATGTCCCAGACGGCGATGCCAATCCGAAGAGGAGATAGATGCGAGGACAGTAGGAGAGTCGTCAAGAAGATAGAGCTCATTCTGCAGCCGTCCTCTACCAATGATAGTCTGCGTCTGCTGATCCTGTATGAAAAAAGAAGAAGAAGTAAATGTCACTGAGTAATTAGAATCAGTAGTAAGGCGACCGACAGAGAGTAAATTGAAAGGAGAGCCCGGAACATGTAGAGCCGAGCGCAGGAGGAGAGAAGAGGTGAGAGAAATATCAGCACATCCAGAGACGGGAACCGACGCCCCATTAGCAACAGTAATGTACTTCGGGTGAGGTGAAGACAAGTACTGTGGTGGCCTAATAGAGGTGATATGATGAGTGGCACCAGAATCAAGGATCCAGCGCGTGCCAGAGGATAGGCAGGCGATACCTTCATTGGAGATAGAGGCAGCAGAGGCAACCGAGGCAGGCGGACGGCTGAGCAAGCCATGAAGATGCTGGAGCTGAAGACGAACCTCGTCGAGCTCAGTACGAGAGGAGGCAGAGTCGGTAGTAGCAGCAGAGGCATGTGGACGAGGAGGTCGGCCATGTTTGCGAAAGCAAGTGGCCTCAAGATGACCATCTTTACCACAGAACGAGCATTTAGGCCTAGACCGGCCACCGCGACCCCGGCCGCGAGAGTCAGAGCGGCCACCACGGGCAGAGTGGGGAAGAGGCAATAAGGGAGCTGGTGCCTGTTGAACAAGGGCCGGAGAAGGAAGTCCGGGAACATCCGGAGGCGGGGAGACTTTGAGAAGCATTGAGCACACGTCGGAAAAGGACGGTGTAACAGTAGATGAGAGGATGTGAGCCCGGACACTGTGAAGATGAGGGGGTACCCGGGCCATCATCATGGCGATACCCACAGCTTCCTTCTGGGTACGTTGAGCAGCGAGATCTAGAGTGGGAGGCTGATGGTGGATCCAAGCCTCAACCAGAGACCGGGCTTGAGCAACAAAGGACGTCAAGTCGGTTGCGCCACTGCTGTCAAGGGCCTGGAGAGCGGTGATGATATCATATAGATGGTGGAGACTATCTTTGCCAGAGTAGAGGGTGTGTAGCTCGTCCCACATGCCTTTGGCCGTCTCATGATACATGGCCAGGCGATAAGATTCGCCATCAAGAGAGTTGAGGAGCCAAGTCTGCACACGCCCATCATTGCGTAACCACTCCTCAGTAGGGACACCAATAACGGTCTGGGTCAGATGATGAAGGAATCCCTTTGACTGAAGGACACGGCGAACTGAGTGTGCCCATTCCACAAAGTTCTTCTTGCCAGTGAGCGAAATTGTAGTGATCTGGAGCTCGTCGCGGACTTCCTGTATAGGGGCCGGGCGTTCAGGAGGAACAGCCGTACCAACGGAGTCTGCAGATGTAGACATGGAGGCCGCAGCGAGCTGAAGGAGGCCGCAGCGAGCTGGAGGAGACCGCAGCGGGCTGGAGGCCGCAGCGAGTTGAAGGAGGCCGCAGCGAGCTGGAGGAGACCGCAGCGGGCTGGAGGCCGAGCTGGAGGCCGCGGAGCTGGAGGCCGCAGCGAGCTGGAGGCCGCAGCGAGCTGGAGGAGACCGTGGCGGGCTGGAGGCCGCAGCGAGCTGAGAAGAGAAGACAAGCCGGGGCTGACTTGCGAGCTGGCGGGCTGGAGGAGACCGCGGCGGACTGGCGAGCTGGCGGGCTGGAGGAGACCGCGGGCTGGATAGCAGAAGAACACCGATGAGCTGGTGAGCTGGCGAGCTGGCGACTGGCGAGCTGGCGAGCTGGCGACTGGCGAGCTGGCGACTGGCGAGCTGGCGACTGGCGAGCTGGCGAACTGGCGAGCTGGCGGGCTGGCGAGCTGGCGGGCTGGCGAGCTGGTTATCAGAAGAAGACCAAGAAGAGGAGGCGAGCTGGCGACTGGCGAGCAGCGGACGGCGAACTGACGAGCTGGCGGACGCTGCGCAAACGGCGGATGAAGGAGATCAAGGAGAGGAAGCGAAGACAGAGGTCGCAGCGGTCAGAAGAAGACCGAAGGATAGAGATCGCCGAGGTCGCGCCGGACAGAAAGAGACCGCAGCGGACAAGGGAAAGCAGTGGACCCCACAGGATGGCTATAAAAGGAGGGGGCCAGAGGAGGAAGGAAGAGGGGGGGGGGGAATAGAAGTGGATCCACGGGAGAGGAAGCGGACTGGAAAAATGAGGCCGCAGGAGAGACGCGACTAGAAGGTGCGGACTGGACAAGGGAGGCCGCAGAGACCGCAGGCTGCAGGGCGGACAGAAGAGGGAGTCCGCAGGAGATTCGAACCTGGCTCTGATACCATGTAGAAATGGAGAAAGCCAACCTTGTATATATGTCCACTTGATACAAATACAAAGAATGAGTACATATATATAGATGAGAGAAAGAGAGAGAAAAGTCCTATACACAATGTGGGACTAAAGAGAGGAGAGAAAAGCAATAAATGCTATACAAATGGGCCTAATGTTAAGTGGGCTTTTCCAACAGACTTCAATGTGCTTCGTTCTTTCATGGAAGACTGGGTTCTTGGCGACATGTATAGTCGCTTGGCTATCACAAAGGAGAAGAGTCGGAGACGGTAATTTTACACCCAGATCAGTGAGAAGACTTTCAAGCCACGTCAGTTCCGATACAACAGATGTCATTGCCCGGTATTCTGCATCAGCTGATGATCGAGCAACGACCGCTTGTTTCTTGCTTCGTCATGTAACCAAATGTCCACAAAAGTATGTGCAAAAACCACTAGTAGATCGTCGGTCATCAAGAGAGCCAGCATAATCAGCATCAGAATATGTCATCAAAGTTGGAGCTGACGAAGAAATCTGGTAAACAAGTCCTTGACCAGGAGCTGTTTTTAGGTACCTGAGAATACGTTCAACAGCCTAAAATGAGATTTTCGAGGAGAGTGCATGTACCGACTGACAAGACCAACAGCAAAGGAAATATCTGGTTTGGTAACCGTGAGATAGATCAATTTCCCAACGAGTCGTCGAAAATATTCAGGATTCTGGAAAAGTAGATCCGAGTCAGATGTCTGAGCACACAACTTGTGGTTTACATCCATAGGGGTATCACTTGGCTTACACCCTTAAAGGCCAGCATCATGAAGAAGGTCAAGACAGTACTTCCGTTGAGATAGAATAAGCCCGTCCGGTCGCCTGGCAACCTCAAGACCCAAAAAATATCGTAGAGGTCCCAGGTCCTTTGTCTGGAAAACCGCGAGAGAGCGATTTTGGCTCTGATACCATGTAGAGAAAGCTCAAAACTTGCATGTATTGATTGAGTATCTGAATACAAGGAGAGAATACAAATATATAGGAGGAAGAGAGAGAGAGAATAAATTCTATACAAGATGTGGGACTAAAAGAGAAGAGAGCACTAATGGGCTCAAAAGATGGGCCCAATACATAGGTTATTTTAACAAGTGTAACACCCCGTTTTCAATTCTTTGGTCGTAACTGTGAATGTGTCTTCGCAGTGTGACACCTGAGAGTAGGCCTTGTTGACAAGAGGTCAAAATCTTGTTCGGTGATTTTCTTAGTTCGCATGCTCGTACGTTGCTATGTGCACACCTATGCGCATTCATAGTGCTGGCAACTTGCAGCATCTCGGCTCTGTTCCGTGAATTGCACGCCCATGCGTCGGTCTGCACACCAATGTGCAGACACTGAGCGGCCAAACGTGTATCTTTCTCGTTGCCTTGGAGTTTTTTTGTATGCATGCCCTGGCGCACACATGTGGGTTTGTGCACGGTCGTGTGTAAGCTCGTGTGCGCCCGTGCGCGAATTCATATACACCACTCCCAAGCACGCCGCTGTCCAGGTGTCCAGTCTGTCCGTGCGGCACAAACAATTTATTTTGGCTCAGCCATGGAACTTTGGAGGTTTGATGGTCTGCGGATGGTGTTGGGTCGTGGATGAGAAGCCTAAATCCTTCACTTTTTTCTCTTTTTGTTTTATTAGTCTTGGAGAGAGGAGGAGGTCTTTGAGAGGAGAACATGGCGTCGCCAGAGCTTGAGAACCTTGATCGGAGATCCAACTCCATCATCACATAGAGGATCTTCTTTCGTTCATACTCCACCCCATTGTAGAAGTTTTTCATGACCAAAAAGAACACGAAAAAGATAACGATCCTCCTCCCGGATTAGGATTTTGTTTTGATTCCTTTCATTGTTTGCATATTGAGATCCTAGTTTCACTAATTAATGAGACTATGAAAATCATGGTTCAATGCAAACCAACGGAGAATGGTATTGTGTCCATGTCATTCTTAATAAGCTTGATGGCCAATTACAAGCCTAGCCATCTTGTGGTGAAGCTAAATAAGTCATTCAACCAGATCGGTAATGTTTGTTCGACCATCATTTAGGGAACGAGACTTAGATGCGAAAATTGTGGTCATAGTGCCAAAGTAATGATAATTTGCTTGTAGAACTAGGATAGCATGGTGTTTTATTTACATTGTGTTGGAATCCCATGGTGAAATTTCGGTTTTGTGTGAAAATTCTTTTGAAATGTTTAAAAGATAGCATTATTATCCTATGGTACTTGCGGTGTAAGATTCATGAGTTCTTGTCATTGTTTAAGATAGAGATAGGAAGAAGGGCGAGCGATTATGGGTATAATCGGTCTCCTTCATCGTCGAGATGTTGGTAGAAGGGCATGTACTTGGGGTATAACCAACCGCCCTCATTATTTAGAGATCTTAGTAAAAGGGTCCACGAGATTGGTACAACAGATCATTATATAACTACTATTTTTGAAACCCCTTGGTTGCGTCGTATAGTTATGTCATTGTGTGTTAATGCAAGAATCACCATATGCTTATGTCGGAGTTGCGGTAACCCATAGAGGTTACCCGACATGCATTCATGTTGCAGTATAGGCCCTATTTGCATGATCAAAACCATGGAAAACATGTATGAAGCTTGTGACGTCTTACCTTGAGGAATTAATGTTTGTGCACATGTTTTATGTGTTTGTCACGAAATGCTGATTTGCAAGGTGATGTGGCCCACCAAGGTCAACTATCACAACTGGGAGGGCTGGGAGGGGTTACACCATTGTTGGTCAGCTTCCAGCTGACCCATGTTTTTCCCTCGTTGCAAGGCATAATGCACAAGGCTAAGCATGCCGCTAAAGAAAAAGAATAACCTTCTCAAGTGCTTCTTTTTGCTTTCTTTCTCCTCTATTTTAATGTATCTGGTCGGCGTGCCCCATACTTCATATTTTGTTTTACTTCAGAATAAATGTAATAGCCATAAGGCCTTTGGATTTTTTTAAAAAATCTTGGACCCTTTTAGTTGGTGGACACTCTCGATTTTAGTATTTGTTTTCGCCATTTTACATACTTTGTGGTTGTGGATTTGTTCTTTTATCATTTTAATACATTGTCAATGAGCGTTATATGTTGTGGGGCTCCTTTGAGATTATAGATTTGGCTCTTCTTCAATATTTTCTTGGGATTGAGATAGTTACATATAGCGTGAAGATTATGATTTCCCAATGTAAATATGTTTTTGATCTCATCGATGAAACTAGATATCTTTGAGTTAGACCCGTGGATAGCCTAGCTGATTTTTCTAATCTTGAAAGGATGTTCATCTTCCAACGCATTCTGGGAAAATTCACTTATTGGACTATTACCAAGCTGGATATTTCTTTTATTGTTGGTCTGGTCAGCCAATTTATGTGCGGTCCTAAAATTCATCATCATGAAGCTGTTCTACGCATCCTTAATTACTTAAAAAAATCCAAAACGGTATTCAAAATTAAAAATTATGGTTATCTTGATATTCATGATTATTGTGATGCTTATTGGATTGGATCCTCCTCTAACAAAAGATCAATGAGTGAATACTCTATTTTTGTTGGGGGAAACCTTGTCTTTTAGAAAAGTAAGAAGAGAAATGTGATTGCTCGATCTTTTACATAAGCGGAATATATGGTCGTATCATTATTACTTGTGAGATAAAATGGACTGGGACTATTTTGGATGACATGAAATTTTGTATTCAGGAGGCCGTAAAATTGCATTGGGTTAATTAAACAGCAATTCACATCACCACTAATTGTGTATTCCATAAAGAAGCCAAAGATATAAAGATTGATTGTCACTTTATTTATTGAGAAAATTCAGAACATAATCATACCTATTGTGTTTGTCCCCATTGGCCCTCAATTGGTTGATATGTTTATCAAAGTTGTTTCTAGGAAAAATCTCACTCCCACGGGCTAGGAATGGAAGATGCTTTTGGTGTTAGCTGGATGGGAGGTGTTAAAAGGCAAGTCATCTTATGTGTTGAAACCAAAAACTCGGTCTCTGTGGAGTTCACCCTTGGGGAAGGGGTGATCGCACACTTACTTCTCTTCTGCGAGCTAAACAACAAAGGAAAAAAGAACAGGGGACAGACCCAAGGGTTCGGCGTGGAGGTCCCACCACACGCTCGAAATATCTTAGAGCGCTTCCCCCCTAGCCAAATGTCGAGCTAAGGATACCTCAGAAAGCACAAGAAGACTGGGGCACAAGTGAGCATGCCTTCTGAGGTACCCCTTGGGTTTATTTATAGATTTCTGAAAACGACCTGCAAATAGCCAACCTTCACTGTCCTGAACAGCTATGTGCAGCCCAACTGGGTCTGCCAACAGCGTAACTCCGCTGTTCCAACAGGCTATGGACAGACTAGTGGAGGCAAAATGGTGAAAACACATCACAGGGGGCTGGGCGAGTTGCCCTCTGGAACCTCCACTCGTCGGGGGTGGCGAGTGCTCGATGGAGCTGGCACTCGCCGCCTCTATCCAACCCTGGGCGAGTGTGGGCCTAGTATGCCCTACTCACTCGTTGTCTGTCGCGCCTCTTGGGGAGAGTGCGAGCCGACCTGCTCCACTCGCCCACTGCTCGTCGAGCCCCTGGGGCGAGTGCGAGCCGACCTGCTCCACTCGCCCCTCAAACGGTCCACCCCACTTGGGCGAGCCGGACTGCTGGACTTGGCCGATCTGATTCCTGTCGCCGGATATGGGGTTGTACATTATGCTCACCGAGTGGTGACCATATCATGCAAAGTGGCTATTGTTTTCTATATCTTATGATTGTGTGGCCTCTAACAACATAACGGAAAAAGGATCAAGAGGAGTAATCCTGAAGGTACTCCTCTCTTAAATAGAACATAAATATTTTTTTATGTTTATATAATTAAAATATTATCATTTATCATATAGAAGGTAAGCATGATATTCACATAGCCCGCATTTAACAATTTCTACCAATACAAATATTTCAAAAGAAGTTTAACATAAAAATTCAATAGTAATAGAAGTCCAAAAAAATAATACTTAAATTTAATAAAAAGACGAACATAACCCAGAGAATAAATTCCCAATTCAACAATAGATGATGAATACAAATACTTCATTATACCATTAAGTCAAAAAGTGTTCAATTTTTCATATGTAAATGAAAAAAAAGACAAATAGTAACAACCAAGCATATATAAAAGTCCACAATTCTTTAACCAACTCTTTAAAAGGAAAAGTATAGATTAATCATTTTTTAACTTTAAATATCAAATTAAGTTTTATTTTAATTTAAAATTAGTAAATAAACTCTTAACTATAAAATATAAAAAATTACAAACATGTCCAGGACGAATCCGCCACGTGGATGACCATGTCCGAAATTAAATTTTTTTATGTCAAATGCATATTGATTGCATCCACATGTCAGAAACATGTTCATGTCATGTACCTCTTGAAGACAACTCGCACACCAAATGATTAGGTCTAGGCATTTTCGCTCAATATGGTTTTTTATTTGCACGTTGTGGATGAAAAAGAGAGTTAACAATAATCATAGGTAAGTAATCATGACAAACAATACTTATTAAAAGGCAGTGTTAAAATAGGAATATTAGGAAGGCTGCACACAAAATGTAGACAATAAAGAGATTATAAAATTTGGAGTTTTAAAGTTCAAAACTATTTGCCTTGTCATTCAAAAATGATTTCATGGGTAATATACTAATATATATGATCCATGAAAATTCCTAGAATCAACACAACACTAAACGATGAGATATGACAAGAATTTAACAAAGGTTCAGATTCCAAAACTTGGATTGACTCTGAGTATGCTCGTAATTCTTAGTATATTCCGTAATTTTATTTATTTTAATACATCCATAGATATCCTTTGATGCACAGGATTCCGGTAATTCTCCTACATACAGTAACTATTGTAATTAAGATTAATCAGCATCCCCCTTAAACATAACTATTTTTCATCCTTCATTCTAAGGAGGTTCTTGACTTTATGAAATAGATTCACTGTGAGTGGTCTGATAATTACAATTGCATTTTGATCATGTGTCTTCAAATAAATTAAAATTTGAACAAAATGGGGACTTCCATCTCTCGGTTTAATTGGACGAGTATTTTATATTTACCCTTCATCGACGACTTGGAAGAATCGCCAAAATAAACTTGTCAGATTATAGATTTGTTCACTTCTTCATAGCCACACATGTGAGTGCCTGCTCATGTTCATATAACATGGCATAGTTTGTGTATATCATCTCCTTTTGCATGCTAATAGTAGAAGACTAGAAGAAAATCTCCTCCTTGCATACTTTGCATTCTATCGACTTGACTCGCATCCATCCCCGTAACCTCACTTTTTTTAGTTTCTTATATTTATATTCCTTCAAGAAAATGACTACAAAATTTTAGAAGAAATTTTAAGGTCAAATAGACTGTCCTGTCATTCCAAATTTCATCCATATTACAGTATGATGGTATATATTCAAGTAATTCATACAATTAAGTTTAACAATCAATATTTATAACCAAATATGGATGCATATCCCATTAACCGGAATATGAGCATGTTAGAATCAAATCATCCAAGATAAAAAATCAATTGATTGGAGGTGAAGGACGCTGGGATCTATATTAACTGCATGAGATTACGGCTTTGTTTGGTGCGGTGACAGCGGTCGTGAACGCGGTGGTCATGAACCATCATTCGTAAACCCCCAACCTCACCTAAATAAATTCATGCAATTTATGCTCAAAACTAGTTTATTTTCTTGGTCGCGGTCATAACTTTTGTCTTGCCAAACATACATTCTAAAAAAATGGCGTTTTTGACCAAACTCACCAGAGCAAATAAGCCGCACCAAACCAAACATATATCAATTTCTCAATGTGGGATTATTCTCAACATGCCCCCAAGCATGCGGCCTTTGGCGCAGCCTGCTTTCATGCGGTCTTAGAATGACCATGACGGCAAAAACAATTGTTTTACAGAAAATAAAGGAAACCAAAGGAAGAGGGAATACGATTTCAAGTACCCAACCACGAATCTTCCTTTTTTAGGAATACAACTATGATGCATACTAATTGCCTAAGCAATTTTGAAAAAAAAAAACAGTGACGGGAAATTGCAAACCTGAATCGGGGTTGGTGACGTCGTAGAGGAGATCGAAAGCTGTGTTTGCGAATCGGAGGTAGAGATAGACGGGGAGACAGGAAGGACAAGAGGTGGGGAGGCCAAAGCCGCCTTTTCTCGCCACTAGGACAAAGCTGCTTCTGCCCGGTTCCCCGTCGCTCATCTCGGTGAAAGAGGAATGACAGTCAAAACTGAGAGCGAGGTGGGTATGAGAGAGAGGGAGAGAGAGAGAGGCGGCGGTATCAGGGTTTACTGGTTACCACTGTCAGCTAGCCGCTTTGGCCATGGAGGCCATGGATTCATCAATGGTGAGGGAGCACGAAGATGTGGAAAACCTAAATGAAAAAATTGCATGGAAAAATAAATGTTTATTTGTTTGTCCACAGAAATTGGGCCCATGGCCGCCTCGGGCCCTACTTGGCAACCTGGTTCTGGACGTGGACTACACCCGGTTCAGGATGGGACCGGGCTCTGGGGCCTAACAGGGGCCCCATATAGCACAAATGCCTGGATTGGGCAAAGCCCATTTAAGGCCCGGAACAAGACCGCGCTTGCAAAGCCCCCCACTCCCTCCCCTTATCCAACGGCTGTCAGCCTAAGCCCTAGGCCAAAAAAAAAAAAAAAAAAAAACTTTAAACAAAAAAAATCTCATACATACCCCCCCCCCTCTGCCGCACACACCCAATCTGACCCTCGCCCCCTTTCATCCCTCTCTTTCTCTCTTATTCTCTCTCACACTTTGTCTCACACACTCTCTCAAGACTCAGGTGCGAGCACCAACATTGAATATGTCATCGTCGTCCTCGATGGCATTGTCGTCTTCATTTGTTACGCATGAAGTGGAGCGCAGGCATTCCTTAAATGATGAAAACCATGTGTGAGTCTGCCCTTTCGGAGTTGTCGGGAACATCTGACGCGGTATTTGGTCAGAGTCATTGTAAATCCTCATGGTCGTTGTTAAGTGATTGATTTGCTCCAACGAATCAACAATCATATAATTGGTCCTCAACAGTGCCTTCGATGCGAGCAGTGTTTTCGGATAACGCACGATTTGGAAATAACGAGGGTTGATTGTTCAGTGTGAGGGACGGGTTGGGGCACGAGAGACCCCAAATTTTTGATTTTAGGGGAAAACGATGTAGATTTTGAAATTAAAAAATCATTTTAATTAAATCGGATAATTACCGATTATTCGACTGATCTGATAATTATGTATCTGGACCGGTTTATATAATATGCGGACATGTGGTCTATCTTATAAGTTATATATAATATTTTAAACCATTGGTTGCCCTAAACCGTTGAACGACTGTGCAATGTGTTCCCTCCTCCCCCGCTGCTGCGACTAGGGCAAGTCTTCTCTCTCGACGATCTTCAGTACTCATCCAGGCGGCTTTCGTACTCTCTCATCCAGCCGATGTTGATTCTCCCTCATCTAAGTGGCGTCGATCCTCTCTCGTCAACATTCGGCTTCCATTTTCCATGAATTTTTATGGTAAGCAGAACAAAGTCGCTACTATCTGAGCGTCCAATGCCTGAAGACAAAGCTGAAACTAAACCAACATCTATCTTGAACGAGCCTATATTACTGTAATGCCCCAAAAATCCTGAAAAGGAAGGATTGGAAGTTAACGCGCGGCGGTAGTGTTAACGCTAACTTTAGACCTTGAATTAAATCAACCTTCGTCTTAGGTATCAACCGCGCGGTGGTAGCGGGCGATCGCGTGGTGATACCACTTGACGCACTCAATGCTTTTGACGCAACATTGAGAGGCCTACTGTGTGGCGGTATTAAGCTAGCGTGTGGCGATATCACTCAACGCACTCGACGCACTTAAAGCTTTCACGAAGCGTTAAGTGACTACCGCACGGCGGTAGTGAGCTAACGCACGGTGATAGCTGATTACATTGACTGATGCCTCGGGAAGGTACCATCCAGCGGTAGTGAGTTAACACCGGCGGTAGCTTGCCACGTGGCAGTGTGGTGGAGGCTAGTTTGGGCGACGGAGCGATGTTCATTGGGTCAAGCGATAACCGCCTTTGATAGCGCGTGGCGGTAGCAGATACCGCACGGCGGTAGCTTACTTTTAAGGATTGGCTTTGAGATTCTTGAGGGAAGAGGAGAAGCGTTTCAAGGTGTACCTGTGATCGGAATTACAAGTCGACGCTAAATCCGTTGAGAGGAAGTTGTGACAATCAGCTCCATTCGGATCAAAGAATAAGGTTATGGCTCCTAAGCGATCGATAAGGGTAACGACTTTCTCCTTGGACAAGTGAAGTCCTCAATTTGCATACATCCGTGAAACCCTGCACCAAAAGGTGAAGAAAAAGGTGGTTTCCAACGGGTAGATCATTGTAATCTCTGATAAAACTTGCATTTAGATCTGAAATCGAAGTACGAAATAGGAATGTTGTGTGAAGCTCATCCAGATAGGTTGGTCTGGATTGGTGATGACTTGATTTGCGTGTCGGAGAAGACTGCGCGGATAAAACGTGTAAAATCTGAGGTCTGGGGGTGTGCATGATACTGCAGTGATAGTATTGGAGGTGATCTCCAGGAAAAACACAAAAAATGGGGAAGAAGCAACTTCTGTCCCTATCGCGCAGCAGTAGTGCTACCACCGGCGATAACTTCCAGTAAGCTATTAGGTCTGTCTCTGAGAGACCTGGGACCATTGTTTAAAGCTGAGAACCCAGCTAAGGTGGTCATGCGCGTCAGCCTAAATGTTGTTGTGAAACATGTGTTCGTGAGACAAGGCGCGTAACATGAGAAGCTATGAGCCTAGAGAGCCCAGCTATTGGCCATGAGAGCCATGTTGATCATTGCAGGCTCAGGTCCTGGGGACATGTGGGCGGCAATTGATGTTGAGGGCCTAGAGTGCCCAGTTAAAGGGCCAGAGAGCTGAACATACAAGGGGAGGCTGACCCGTGTCTTGTTTGTTAACCCAGAAATCGGCGATCCTTTCCAAGGTAGCCAGCTGCCTAGTCGCGACCTTCAGGTTCTCCCTGGTGTTCGCGACAAGTCCAAGTGTAAGCGGGCAGTTTTCCTTGTCCGCCTAGGTCGCCTAGCAACCGCGTGTCCTGCGGGGCGGCGAGCTGTTCCCATAGCTCACCCTCGCAGGCCATGCGGTTAGGCCTGCTAACCGTGCATCATTCTTCCTTGCAGGAGGCAACCTACAACAACAAGGGGCGAACTGTACGATATATCTCTTCGGTCCGCCAGGTTGCCCAGCCAGCACCAACCCGGGACCAATTCAACCGTGGCGGGCTTGGCGGACTCACGCTCCGGCTCACGTTTAGAGGGTTTCCTCCCCTGCAGGGGGCGGCCTGCTCCTCAGGCCGCCTCCTCTGCTTGCCTAGTGGCGGCCTGCTCCCCAGGCCGCCACCCAGGGGCGATCTCCAGCCCAGGCCGCCCCCTTGGGCGGCCTCCAGCAGGCCCAGGACGCCCCCTTGGGCGGCCTCCAGTAGCCAGGCCGCCCCTCCTGGGAGGCCTCCAGTCCAGGCCGCCCCTCCTGGGCGGCCTCCAGTCCAGGCCGCCACCTTGGGCGGCCTCCAGCAGGTCCAGACCGCCACCTAGGGCGGCCTCCAACAGGTCCAGGCCGCCACCTTGGACGACCTCCAGCAGGCCCAGACCGCCCCCTTGGGCGGCCTCCAGCAGCCAGGCCGCCCCCTTGGGCAGCCTCCTCCAGTCCAGGCTGCCCCTCCTGGGCGGCCTCCAGTCCAGGCCGCCCTCCTAGGCGGCCTCCAAGCTCAGGCCGCCCCTCCTGGGCGGCATCCAGGTCCAGGCCGCCCCGTTGGCAGCCTCTAGAGCCAGGCCGCCCATCTTAGGCAGTCTCCAGGTCCAGGCCGCCCCATTGGCGGCCTCTAGAGCCAGGCCGCCCCTCTTGGGCGGCCTCCAGGTCCAGGCCGTCCTGTTGGCGGCCTCCAGAAGCCCAGGCCGCCCCTCTGCTCAATTTCTGCTCGCCGAGTCCGCGCAGGTCATCATGATGACGTCACTGGGCCCCGCTTCTAATTGATCTTCCCCTGGCCTATAAATAGCCCCCAATGCCTCTCATTTGTGGAGGGAGACGAGGCGTAGGAGGAAAGCTGCAGCTTGCCAGCAAGGTCTGAGGACTCAGTTTTTCATTCCTCCACATTTGATCAAGCAAGCTCTGCGGACTCAGTTTTCCAGTCCTCCACAGCTGCTAGCAGCTTATTTTCCTTAACCTCTGGCAACTCCTTCCTTAACCGCCAGCTTCCCCCATTGTACCCTTTATTGCTTATTCATATAAAGGCACTTTGAGCAAGCTGTAATCTTGTTTCTTAATTAGAGGAAAAGCCCGCCGCAAGAGTGGCATTTAAGCCGCGGCGGGCGAAGTCTGTTGTTGCCGCTGCTAGCAGCCCCCTCCCTTGCTCTCTGCTTAGCAAGCCTTGCCCTCTGCTCAGCAAGCCTTGCCCTCTGCTCAGCAAGCTTGCTCTCTGTTCAGCAAGCTTGCCCTCTGCTCAGCAAGCCCTGCGCTCTGCTCAGCAAGCCTTGCCCTCTGCTCAGCAAGCCTTGCCCTCTGCTCAGCAAGCCTTGCCCTCTGCTCAGCAAGCCTTGCCCTCTGCTCAGCAAGCTTTGCCCTCTCCTCAGCAAGTCTTGCCCTCTGCTCAACAAGCTTGCTCTCTGCTCAGCAAGCTTGCCCTCTGCTCAGCAAGTCTTGCTCTCTGCTCAGCAAGCCTTGTCATCTGCTCAGCAAGCTTGCCCTCTGCTCAGCAAGTCTTGTCATTTGCTCAGCAAGCCTTGTCCTCTGCTCAGCAAGCATGCCCTTTGCTCAGTAAGCTTGCTCTCTGCTCAGCAAGCTTGCCCTCTGCCCAGCAAGCCTGCTATCTGCTCACTTCTCCGTTGTTCGATCGTCATAGTAATTGTTTGCTCGACAGCTTCTGATCATCCTCCTCTTCTCATCAGCCTTCACGGCTGCTCTCAGCTACCTCTCCTCTATCCCTGCAACCCCTTTGACAAGCGCTTGCTCCACTCTCGAGCACTCAGAAGCTTCCTTCATTCTTCTTCCCTCGCAACCTTCATCCTCTTCCTCTCCTAGCTTGTGAGATCGAACACTCCCTCCGTGTTAGCTGTCCGGTGCCGTTTTCGTGCATCAACAGTTAACACGCGGCCTTCAGATCCGAACAGACAGTGAAAACTGACAGTTAACCATGACAGACCACCAACCAGCTGAGAACCTTGCTCCAAGTCCCAATGAAGATCCACTCTGGGAGGCCTTCGAGCAATCGTGTCGTGAGAATGCTCGGCAATTCCAAGCAATCAACTAAATTCTTGCTGCAATCACACAGCGATTAGACACTCATCCTACAGCAGCCCCAGCTGCTCCAATCAATCCAGCATCCGAGACTCCTCAAGCTTATCCTCCGGCTTGCCCACCGTTCTATCCTCCTTACACTCCAACCTTTTCGCAAGGGCCTATAGCCCCTTTGCGGCCTCAAGATGAAGAGTTTGCAGCTCGTCAAAACTTCTTCCGGGGAGCAGCCCGGGGAAGTCCTGCAAGGTTTCTCAACTTTCAGGGAAGTCATCCTTACCCATCAGCTCCTGTCTTTGCTCCTGTAGCAACTTTTCCCTTTTATTCCTCTACTTCCTTTGCAGCTACAGCTTATGCTCCCTTTAATCCTTATACTGTAGGAGAATAAGAAGAGTCGTCACCATTTACAGAGAATGTTCGTCATGAACCTACTCCAGCAAATTTCAGAGAGCCTCGACTGCCAATCTACACTGGAGAGACTGATCCAATAAAGCATCTTCAAGCCTTTGAATCGGCTGTTGCTCTCAAGACTCTGTCAGATGCAACTAAGTGCAAGCTCCTTGTCACCACCTTTGATGGGCAAGTGAGGGACTGGTTCTATGGTCTTCGCCCTCACTCCATCACTTCCTTTGCTGATCTGCGAAGGGAGTTCTTGCTCAGGTTCTCTACCTCAACCAAGAGAAAGGGTGGTCCTGAAGCCCTTTTGAGATCAAGCAGTATGGAAATGAAACTTGGTCTCAATTCGTCGATCGATTCCAAAGAGAAATCTTGGACATCGAGATTGTCGATCAAGAAATGTACCGAGTGGCTCTTATCCACGACCTCCGTGAAGGGCCACGCAAGTCTGAAGTCAATGTTCGTGCTCCAAGAACGTACTAAGAGTTGATTGCCTTAGCCAACTCATATATCCGAGGCGAAAAGAGCAACCCAGGCTTCGTCTCCAAGCTTATATTAGAGAAAGATCCTTCTCATAAACAGCCTCCGAGGTCTCCTCGGAAATATTTCCCAACTAACTCAAGGAGGGAAAGAAGATTTCAGCATCGTCGATACTCTTTCCAGGATCAAGACCGTATTCGAGACCCACTACTACCACCAATTCCATCTTCTCAAACAACTGCAGTCTATCGTCAGCAAGGCGATGACTTGCATGAGTCCGAACTAGATGAGGTCATTTAAGAAGTGATCCAAATCATGAAGGATAAAGCTAACTACAAAAGGTCTTATCGATCGGCTGATCAAAGATATAGAGACTCAGAACCATACTGCGAGTTCCACAAAGAGCCAGGCCACCTGACCGAGAACTGCCGAGCACTCCGCCAGCTTGTGCAAAGGATGCTCCGACAGGGTAAGATGCGTGACCTGCTTCCCAAAGAAGATCGCTCTGATCAAGCAACCTCAAAGGGAAAAGAAGTTGCGGACATTCCTTGCAACTCAAGAGGGGTGAGCCTAGTCGAAGAACCCCCTCTCCTCGTTGTTAATAAAACCGTCGAGTGCTTCGATGCCGATGACGAGGGTATGCTTAGAAGGCTATTCTAAGCCAACAATGGCCATCACTGCTCCACAAAGCTCCTCACAACCTTGATGGGCTATCTCAGCTCTTGCCTTTACTCTTTTCGAACATTTTCATTTTGCAAAACACTTCTCAGTGTTCATTCTTGCTTTTCAACATAGCTTTTATCAAGGATCTTATACTGACACAGTTCCCTTCTTGTGATGTTTCCTCTATTTTTTCTCTTTGCCGAAGAGATCACTACACTAATGAGATATCGCCAAGTCTTGCTATAGGCCCCCTCGAGATTGGATTCTGGCATAAGACCACAACGACCACATATCGCGGGGAGTGTTCGCATATGTGTAGTAGGGGCTATCCAACTCTCATGCGGAGGAATACGGGACTTTGGATCCTAGCCGGCATCTAACACAGAGTGTGTGCTAGGGAGGCCCCATATGTTAGCTTTGCTGTACTTCACAAAGGATACATTATAGTTACGGTGATCTTTGCTTGACAAGCAATGGTGATCAAGCGTAGCCTTGTCTCTTTGATCATCTCACAACTGTGATGGCCGAACACTCTCTGGTACTCTCGATCTGTGCCTTCGCGGGATCCACAATTCCACTGATCTTTCCACAGACAAGCAATAGGCCACTTGGCTCAACTATTCTCATTGATCAGTGACGATTGTACCCGAGGCAAGAGAGCAGTGCATCTAGCGATCCTTCTTAGGATTCTCCTTGCTTTTCTCTTTTGTGCCCTCCTAGAGGATGCGCGGTCAGCCCGTTTCGAGTAGGACTATACTCGGGATGATCGTTCTCAGGCAAGCGATGCATAAGGCCTACGGGGAACACCTGTGGCAGCATCCAGCCTTCTTTAGTCACTTCCGAGTATATACCTCTTTTTGTCAACTGCCTTCTTTCACAGGTGAATAGGTTAATCCGACCGCTCAAAAGGATCAGCAAACATCCGCTTTGCTTGTGCTCATTTCATATACATTGCATGCTCAAGCTCTATCAGATGATGATTCACAGAGCTATTCTTTACTCCTATCAAAATCTAATGGCGTCAAACATTGATCAAATAATCTAACACTCCTTGATAATCAAGCCATGCTATTGCAATTTAGTTAAGATGGGCAGAATTCGTCAAATTTTTTCTCTGCCGATATGATCATATCTACCAACAGTCAGCGCTCGACTCATTGATTTTGACTTCATGACATCTTTAATATAGCAAGAAGATTGCTATTCTGATTTGACCATCATGTAATTGTCAGTAGAGTTCGTCAAGTATTTCCTCTGCTATTTGGTCATGTCCACCTTATCCCATCAACGGTTAACATCTGCGAGCCTCATCCAGGTACTTGCAGTTTAGTTCATTATCATATGTATGTTGCTCACTCTTTTCTTTTTGCAGTGAATAACAGACATTTGCAAGCTTCTTCACAGGTACTGGCAAGCTCCTCTCATGCATTTTGTCTGCTTCTAACTCTCATTTTGCAGTGAATAGCAGACATTTGCAAGCTTCTTCACGGGTACTTGCAAGCTCCTCTCATACATTCTGTCTGCTTCTAACTCTCATTTTACAGTGAATAGCAGACATTTGCAAGCTTCTTCACAGGTACTTGCAAGCTCCTCTCATACATTCTGTCTACTTCTAACTCTCATTTTGTAGTGAATAGCAGACATTTGCAAGCCTCTTCACAGGTACTTGCAAGCTCCTCTCATACATTATGTCTGCTTCTAACTCTCATTTTGCAGTGAATAGCAGACATTTGCAAGCTTCTTCACAGGTACTTGCAAGCTATTTTCATATCTTTTTTGCTCCTAACCATTTTCTTGCAGAGATCAGCAGACATTTGCAAGTTACTTCACAAGAACTTGCGAAATACTTATATATATTGTTTCTGTTTCTAGCTTCACTTTTGCAGAGACTAGCAGACACTTGCAAGACCATTTCAGGTACTTACAACTCATTTTTCTTTCTTGCATACTCCTCACTCTTCCTTTTGTAGGGGATAACAGCTGCTTGCAAGCCTTCACCAGGTATTTGCAAGTTATCCCCCTTGTATACTTTTCTCTCACCTTCATTTTTGCAGAACTTAGTAAAAGACACATCCTCTTTGTTTTGCCAGGGCAAACTCAGGTACGTGTGAAGTGTACCTTCCATTTATGTCTTCACTAACTTTTCCTTCACAGGAAAAAGACAGGCAGTAACAACCTTCTTAGGAGAGACATCAGGTTCTATCTCCCCTTGTCTCTTCTTCCTTTGAGGTGGATCACGATTTTCGTGGGTCTCCAACTTTTTCGAAGTTCCCTTCGGAACTTAAAAAAGTGTGGAGATTATGTTAACCCAGAAATCGGCGATCTTTCCCAAGGTAGTCAGTTGGCTAGTCGCGGCCTTCAGGTTCTCTCTGGTGTTCGCGACAAGTCCAAGTGTAAGCGGGGAGTTTTCCCTGTCCGCCTAGGTCGCCTAGCAAACGCATGTCCTGCGGGGCGGCGGGCTGTTCCCATAGCTCACCCTCGCAGGCCATGCGGTTAGGCCTGCTAACCGTGCATCATTCTTCCTTGCAGGAGGCAACCTACAACAACAGGGGCGAACTGTACGATCTATCTCTTCGGTCCGCCAGGTTGCCCAGCCAGCGCCAACCCTGGACCAATTCAACCGTCGCGGGCTTGGCGGACTCACACTCTGACTCACGTTCAGAGGGTTTCCTCCCCTGCAGGGGGTGGCCTGCTCCTCAGGCCGCCTCCTCCACATGCATAGTGGCGGCCTGCTCCCCAGGCCGCCACCCAGGGGCGATCTCCAGCCCAGGCCGCCCCCTTGGTCGGCCTCCAGCAGGCCCAGGCCACCCCCTTGGGCGGCCTCCAATAGCCAGGCCGCCCCTCCTAGGCGACCTCCAGTCCAGGCCTCCCCTCTTGGGTGGCCTCCAGTCCAGGCCGCCACCTTGGGAGGCCTCCAGTAGGTCCAGAACGCCACCTAGGGCGGCCTCCAGCAGGTCCAGGCCGCCACCTTGGGCGGCCTCCAGTAGGCCCAGGGCGCCCCCTTGGGCGGCCTCCAGCAGCCAGGCCGCCCCCTTGGGCGGCCTCCTCCAGTCCAGGTCGCCCCTCCTGGGCGGCTTCCAGTTCAGGCCTCCCTCCTGGGCGGCCTCCAAGCTCAGGCTGCCCCTCCTGGGCGGCCTCCAAGCCCAGGTCGCCCCTCTCGGGTGGCCTCCAGGTCCAGGCCGCCCCGTTGCCGGCCTCCAGAGCCAGGCCGCCCCTCTTGGGCGGCCTCCAGGTCCAGGCTGCCCCGTTGGCGGCCTCTAGAGCCAGGCCGCCCCTCTTGGGCGGCCTCCAGGTCCAGGTCGCCCCGTTGGCGGCCTCCAGAGCCAGGCCGCCCCTCTTGGGCGGCCTCTAGTCCAAGCCGCCCCATTGGCGGCCTCCAGAAGCCCAGGCCGCCCCCTCTGCTCAATCTCTGCTCGCCGAGTCCGCGCAGGTCATCATGATGACGTCACTGGGCCCCACTTCTAATTGATCTTCCCCGAGCCTATAAATAGCCCCTAATGTCTCTCATTTGTGGAGGGAGACGAGGCGCAGGAGGAAAGCTGCAGCTTGCCAGCAAGGTCTGCGGACTCAGTTTTCCAGTCCTCCACAGTTGATCAAGCAAGCTCTGCGGACTCAGTTTTCCAGTCCTCCACAGCTGCTAGCAGCTTCTTTTCCTTAGCCTCTAGCAACTCCTTCCTTAACCGCCAGCTTCCCCCTTTGTACCCTTTATTTCTTCTTCATGTAAAGGCACTTTGAGCAAGGTGTAATCTTGTTTCTTGATTAAAGTAAAAGCCCGCCGTAAGAGTGACATTTAGGTCGCGGCGGGCGAAGTCTGTTGTTGCCGCTGCTAGCGGCCCCCTCCCTTGCTCTCTGCTCAGCAAGTCTTGCCCTCTGCTCAGCAAGCCTTGCCCTCTACTCAGCAAGCTTGCTCTCTGCTCAGCAAGCTTTCCCTCTTCTCAGCAAGCTTTGCGCTCTACTCTGCAAGCCTTGCTCTCTGCTCAGCAAGCTTGCCCTCTACTCAGCAAGTCTTGCCCTCTGCTCAGCAAGCCTTGCCCTCTCCTCAGCAATCTTGCCCTCTGCTCAGCAAGCTTGCTCTCTGCTCAGCAAGCTTGCCCTCTGCTCAGCAAGTCTTGCTCTCTGCTCAGCAAGTCTTACCCTCTACTCAGCAAGCTTGACCTCTGCTCAGCAAGCCTTGCCCTTTGCTCAGCAAGCCTTGCCCTCTGCTCAGCAAGCTTTCCCTTTGCTCAACAAGCTTGCTCTCTGCTCAGCAAGCTTACCCTCTGCCCAGCAAGCCTGCTCTCTACTCACTTCTCCGCTGTTCGATCGTCATAGTAATTGTCTGCTCGACAACTCCTGATCATACTCCTCTTCTCATCAGCCTTCCCGGCTGCTCTCAGCTCCCTCTCCTCTATCCCCGCAACCCCTTTGACAAGCGCTTGCTCCACTCTCGAACACTCAGAAGCTTCCTTCTTTCTTCTTCCCCCGCAACCTTCATCCTCTTCCTCTCCTAGCTTGTGAGATCGAACACTCCCTCCGTGTTAGCTGCCCGGTGCCGTTTTTGTGCATCAACATTATCGTTTTGTCATGATGGTTGTGACCGTCGACATTGGCATAACGATTTAAGCAACGTGTTGTGGCTTAACTATACATGTGTTATGTCATTTGGACCAAGATTGCCTAAAGTAACTAGCTTTCGTCGTTGGTATAATGAGAGTCTTGGACCCCATGCCGGAAAGACTAGAATGCTCAAGTATACCATCAAGTCTGGGACTGTGGATGGTGGTGGGACCCGGGAAGTCCGGTACACCGAGAATGTGCACTGAGTGCACAGGGCGTGTGGCCGATCGAGCCTGCGTCTGTGGTGAATGGTGCTTAAGTGCACGTTCTTATTGGCACAATATATATATATATATATATATATATATATATATATATATATATATGTGTGTGTGTGTGTGTGTGTGTGTGTGTGTGTGTGTGTGTGTGTGCGTGTGTAGTGAACATTTCTTGTATATGAGTTCTACAGGTTAAAATGCTTCTGTTAGAATGCGCTGTGTTTGGATGCGTATAAGATAATATGGTTTCAATGAGTAACTCCGTCGTCTGTCTGTGAAATATGGCGTGGGGCTCATGCCGGATCCTCAGTTATATTTTATGTGACGGATGGAGGTATTACAATTGTCACTGTCTTCACTTGCTTATCAAAAGGTTTGGTCTTTCTTTTCACTAAATATACAATATGAAGTGGTTATTGTTCAGACTGCTAGAATTACTTGCATATTTTGTGCATTGCATATGCATATAGACATGTGCTTACACATTACAAGCATTCATCACATAAAAATACGTCACATATATATGAGTGTGTTTTAGTCATATATTTACAAGCTAATAATTGTTTTTACACTATACATTTTGTTGCCAATTGCTATAAGCATATCTTCAGTGTTGTATTTAAGTTGAATTAGATTTTAGAATCAGATTTTGAGAATAACTTTCCTGTTCTTATATGTCGGAATAAGTTCCTTCATATTTGCTCACCATCACAACATACTGCTTTCTAAGGTTTAATTCCTCCAATTCTTTTGGCACTATTAATTTATTATGCATGCTAATAGGAATTTGCATTGTTTGTACTTTATATGAGTATGAAAATATTTAATACTATAGTTTACAACTTTTACATGTCATGTCATATTTAAGAAACATATTACATGCGTATCTTCACCATAATTTCTATTTGTTCATGATGATTATGTGTGGGGTGGTAAACCTAAATGTTCGATGATATTGTTAGTTCTTTTGGAGCTCCGCTTATCAACAAATTGTAGACGACAATTTCAAATCAGGGTTATATTATTGCGCAAAAACTTGCTAGCAAGAAGCCGCAAGTTTTCCGCACACTTTTTAGAACAAAACTAAGTCAAGTTGGCAAAATGAAGGTAATATTTTTTTTCCTACTTTATGTTTGTATGTAGTTATATTATGCATGTAACTTGTAAGAATGAACTAGTTTGGTATCTGTTTTCCAAGCTCGTTTTTAGGTATTCTCATATACTTAACGAGACTGCCATATAATGATTAACATACGACATTAACATTATAAATAGATTGATTAAGGTAGATTCCAAATAGATCTATTAAAGTCATTTCTGAATAATTTTTTTCGGACAAAATTAGATGACTATCCAGAAAAGGCTTCAATACATTTTTTTATCGCTATTTGCCAATTTTTGTGTTTATTATTTGACTTTATTTTTCTTTATTGGAAAATTTAAATTAATCACGATGTTGTTTGAAGCTTCAACAAAGGAATCGAGTACAAAACTAGGCAGAGATCCTTTTTGGTCTCATGGTAAGAAGGTTGATGTGAAGGACATAAACATGGTTCGATGCAGGTATTGTAATCAAGTATTGAGTGGAGGGATAAGTTGATTAAAGACATATCTAGCAGGGATTCAAGGCAATGTTAAATCATGCCCAAAAATACCAACATAGGTGAAAAGCGAAGTTGATGCTGCGTTAAAGTCACAAGTACCATTGTAAGAAACCAAAATTGCTAGATTGGATGCAGATCATGATGAAGTGGTGATTGAAGGTTCAATGAATTTAAAAGACAATTATCAATCACATAAGAGTCTCTTTTCTAAAATGAAGACGGAATGATCGTTGTACATACATTTCCAACTGCCGAAGGAGAGTGTTGCACAAACTAGTAAAAGCGGGAAGATGGCATCGGGATGAGATATGTAGAAGAAGCAAGTAGGGGAGGAAACAAACACATTGCAAGATGGATATATGAGGCTGACGTTTCTTTTAATTTTGTGTTGATTCCCTTCTTTGATCATATAGTATACGTTATTAGCTAGTGTGGGCCGGTTTTAAAAGGGTCTAGCCCGTATGTATTGAGTGAACAACATCTTAAGAAAAAAGTTGAGTAAATTAAAGAATTCATTAATTCATTTACTGCTACTTGTAGGTTAAATGGTTGTAGCATCATGGCAGATGCATGGACCGATAGTAAGGGAAGGGATATTATGTGTAACACCTCCATCCGCTACATGATATATAATAGAAGATTTGGCCGGGGCTCCACACTATATACCACAAACAAACGGTGGGGTTACATGTTAATATCAAATATTAGTACACGCATCCTAACTCAGAGCATTCTAGCAAAAGCATTAGGGGTTAATATTGAACTCATCGACCATGAATGTCCCCTATATATAAACAACCACATTTATATATCTTCAAGGAATGTATACAAAATACACAAAATGTTTGGCCTTAAGGCCTTACAGTTATTTTTCACAATTGTGATTTACATACATCGGCACGCAGGTCAGCCACACATGAAAATAGTACAACTTTTCTTCATTCGGCCTTCGAGGGCCAGCATAGCAGTAGCAAATGCTTCATCCAACTATTTCTCGCTCGGCTCTCCAGCGCCTGCATGGGGACAATCCACTGTGATGGTGGTAAACAAAACAACGGTCAACATTCAGCTGATCGATTTATAATGACCCAACCCCTTTCCCGGGGCAGTGGTATTTCTTCCCAGCAGGCATAACATTTTCACAAGTAGATATATCACAAAACGTGTACTCACGCACCGTTCAATATATTACAAACGTCGACCGCCCGACGCTCCGTGTACTCAGGGCACATTATCGGTGTACCAGAAAACCATGGTCCCACCACCGTTCTCAGGTCCAAGCCCAACGGTAAACTTTGAGAATTCACGCTCCACGGCCCACGACCGAAGACTTTAGTCTTGATGGCGAACAACACAAGACTCTCGTTATATGATCCTAGCGAAGCCAATAAGTTAGGTACTCAAGTTAGACAACCATAACACGAATATAGTTCAGCCCTTACTCGTTGCTCAAATCGCCAGTTCAATGTCTAGACTGACGCGAGTCGGCTTCCCCTTGTCCATTCGACACACTGGCCTTTAAGAGCGCATAGCTCACAATAGCCATAATGTCCTCAAAGGACTGGCTTCACAATCACAGGTTAGCTAAGAGCTATCGCCAGCGGCAATCACTATCGTCTGGAGTTAGCGACAAAACACTTTTTCTGTACTCAGCCCCAACCAAATCTGGACCAACTATCTAGAAAACCCTGCAGCCACCTGCAGTGCCAGAAACACTGGACTTTCATAACATACAACACATGAATTTTGAGGGTATTTTCCTAGAATTCCACTTCAGTACTTCATGTTACTCCACTACACAGACACAACCCACCGACGCCACAAAATACCCATTTGTACGCGGAGTCTTCTCCGGTGTGCAAAATAAAACATCATCAATCTAGACCAACCTATCCAGATGGGATTCACACTGCATGCCTATTTCGTACTACACATTTCCGGATCTATTTGTAAACCTTACTGAGGCTTTCAAGAATCAACCCAACGGAAATCCCTCAACATTCTACCTTTTTGTGGAGGAAATTCATGCATATGACAAAATAAGGACTTCACATGTCCAAGAAGGAAGATCGTTACCCTTGGAGTTTTCTTTGGAACCATGACAAAACTTTTCTACGCGGATGGAAATGATCGCCTCACTTTCCCCTTCGCGATTCTAGCTTCGGCTCTTGATTCCAGCCATAAGATCTTTTCCAGTAACTCAACAAGTTCTACCCAAACCGTAGCACCAGTCGAGAGTTCTTTGCTCCAGAACTGGAAAGCAAGGAAGAGAGAGAGAGAGACAAGGAAATAATAACTTCCTCAATCTCATCCCTCTTCATATGTGTTCTCGGGTTTTACCCCAACCATATGATCTCTTCTTATCAAAACAAAACAACGACTCAGGTTTGAGCTGACGAAGTCAACCACTGCTCAGTGGCCGCACACTAGCAACTTGACACGAGTCGCCACTCTGCCATATCTTATTTCGACACTTCGTCGAACGAAGACAAGTTCGTCGAACAGGCGAAAATTCGTCGAACAAGTCTGAGTTCGTCGAACTAGCCATAACACCTGACAGAGCGTATTTCATCGATTTTAGTCTGTTATCACCCACTCCTTTTTGGGGTGTTACATTATGAATATTATGATTCATTACGAGGCAGGAGTTGTATTTTGGATGTCGAGGAATGTCTCATCTGACATTCATGATGACAAATTTATTTTGATTTTGTTGACGAGACAATCAAATATGAGTTTGGACTGGGAGAGGAAAATGTGGGGTCAAATTGTCACTAATAATGCATCTAATAATATGCTAGTGGCAAAGATCCTTTCTTTGAAAAGTCCTTCTATATTTTTGAAAGATATGGTACCTAAACACCTAGAGGGGGGGGGGTGAATAGGTGACCTAATCCTATTTGACTTTTGTTTGGCAGCACAACAGCTATTTCAGAGAATTCTACAGCTAACAGCAATTACAGCATATAAACAGTAATTCCACAGCACAGCACAGCACAGCACAGCACAGAAGACACACTAATTTATAGTGGTTCCCCAATCTTTGGGTACATCCACTTTCCCCATTCGCCTATCTAGCAGTATACTAGATTCGACCAAACTTCTCCACTAACTCAGAACCCAACTAGGTTCCTACCTCAGGCCCAAAGCCTTACACTCAGCCAAAAGGCCTACACTCAGCCACCCAGGCCTACACTCAGCCAATTAAGGCCTACACTCAGAGTTCTTCAACTCCTACACTCAGGCAATCAAGCCCTACCCTCAGCCTTTATAATATAGGCTTACAATTCTCTCAGATCCAATGGATCCTACAAATAGAAATACAATAGCTAACTCTACAACTCAGAAAATAAGAGAGGAGTTGAGAGATTCTTGAAGAGTTCTTGGAAGAACTCAGTTAGATCCAAACTGACTTAGCTTCCTTCAAAGCTTCTTGATTAGAACTGAATTAGTCTGAATCTTCTGCAGTTGTTCCTTGACCTCTGCTTCTTGAAATTCAGATGACTCTGAATTCTTCTTCTCAGCCTTAGTTCCAAAGACTGAATTCTTGGTTGGAGCTCTCTCTCTCCAACTTCTTAGATCTGCAGTTGAACTGACAGACCTTCTTGTGTTGATCCTCTGTGTATCACTTCTTGATTTAATCTGATCAACTACTTAGAATATTCTCACAAGTTGTAACAACAACAATCCTTCACACACTCTATTTCTGTAAACAATGGGTACCTATTTATAGGCTTCCTTCATGGTAACCGGCTGGTCCGGTTTATAACAGACTTCTGATTTCTCTGACAGTTGTTGTAGACCGGCTGGATCGGCAGCTGTCATGTCAACCAGTCACTTCTTGAAATTCTCTAACTGTCAGATAGTGTCGAGACTTTCTGTTCTTAAGTGTCGACACTTATAGGCCAAGTGTCGACACATGTTGTGTAAGTGTCGACACAAGTCTACAAGGTGTCGACACAATTCCTTGTATGTCTCGACACAGATTCTTCTGCATGTGTCGACACTGAAATTGAGTGTCGACACAAATACTTGTACTTCATTCTTAATCTGTATTCATCTAAGTGTCGACACATGTTCTTTGTGTCGACACATCTTTATGTGTAGAAACTGTCAAGTGTCGACACTGCTTCTTGGTGTCGACACAAGTCTTCACTATTGTTTCTTCAGCTGAGTGTCGACACATTCCTTTAGTGTCGACACTTGTACTTAGAATATTTTGTAACTTTTCTGTTCTTTGCTAAGTGTCGACACAGCTCCTTGTGTCGACACTTTCTTCAAGTGTAGAGTCTTCAATTAAGTGTCGACACATTGTGCTGGGTGTCGACACTTTCTTCAAGTGTTGACTCTTCTGGTTGTGTGTCGACACATTGTGCTGAGTGTCGACACTTTCTTCAAATACTGACTCTTCAGCATAGTGTCGACACATTGTGTTGAGTGTCGACACTTACTTCAAATACTGACTCTTCAGCATAGTGTCGACACATTGTGTTGAGTGTCGACACTTTTACTTAGACTCTGCAGACTTTTGCTGAGTGTCGACACAGCTCCAAGTGTCGACACTTTCTGGTGTTGACTCAGCTCTTCTAGGTGTCGACACTTCTGCTAAGTGTCGACACAGCTTTTCTGCATTCTTCTATACTGAGTGTCGACACAGCTCCAAGTGTCGACACTTTCTGACTGGTGTCGACTCTTCTTCCCAGGTGTCGACACAATGACTCCAAGTGTCGACACTGCTTGTCTGGGTGTCGACACAAGCTTTCTCAAGTGTCGACACTTTCCCTCTGGGTGTCGACACATGGACTTAGAAACTTTTAGCTTCAGTCTAGTGAATACCTAACCTGCACAAGTAACTCAAACACACATCAAATACATTATGATGTATATCATTGAGTTAGGTGAGGCTTCTTCAAATCAGGTACATTTGACCAATGTACCCAACAATCTCCCCCTATTTGGAGAAGTCATAACCCTTAGTCAATGATATACACCACTTATAATTAAAAATTATAAAATGATGTAAAACAGGTATATGTCAACAGAGTTAAACTTAAACATGTAATAAAGCACACATGTATACTCATTCAGCATTACAGAACAAACAAGAATTAGACACATTCATCTGAACAATCATGAAATTTATTTAACAAAAATTGTTCAAACATTGTTGTTAATACATTTTCAATGATTTACACAAAATGTTTGATGTAACAGATTACAACATTCTTCAGTTTAATCTTAGTCTAATTCTGCTCTGGTTCTTTTATGACTATGCCTTTTCCAGCTTGCACTTTGGCCTTTACAGCAGCAGCAGCAGCAGGCTCAGCATCAGCAGGCTTCTTGCCTTTGGAGTCCTTCTTCTTCTGTTCTTCAGCCTTGATTTTTTGCCTTTCAAAGTAATGATAGGGCTTAGGAAAGTACTTGCTAGGCTCCACAGCTGTAGGAGGTAGCTTTCCTAACTTAGCCTTCCTTCTATGCTGGACAATGACTTCCTGCCTGATTTCATGCTTCCTCCACTCTGCCTCTGAGAACCACTTGTTCCTCTCATGTGCATTGTCCTTGGCTGCTTTCCAGGCTGTGAGAATGATGTTCCTAGAAGTAGGGCTCCACTGTTCAAAATCTGGTTTTTGCTCAGCCAGTTCCCTGAACTTCTTCTTTGATAGCCTAGTCTCTTCTTCTTTGTCCAAAGCCTCTTGCATAGCTGCTGTAATAGGTTGAACAACCTTTTCCAGAACAATATTAGGCTTACCAGCAGTTGGACTATACATTGTGCTTACATCAGCATGAACCATATCAAAATCTGGAGGTGGATAGATCACCTGAGCTACTTCCTGTTGCTCACCTCCAAGATATGCACTTTGAATACCAGATTCAGCTACATTATCATCATCACACAGGGGAGGATAGCCCAGTGTAGCTCTGATGGAATTAGAAATCCATTTGGCATGGTCAGAGCTAGCTTTGACTAACACCCTCTCCCCCTTTATGACTTCTTGTGCTACATGATCTCTCACATCATCTTTCTGGAACCTGATTTGGCTGTCCAAATACCTTATGTCATCCTTAAAGAAAGGTCTAAGCTTTGTAAGCTGTTCAGAAATGACCTTCTGTGAATCTTTAATTGCAGTCTTTACAGCAGCAATTTCTTCCTGAAATACTTTATCAAATTCAGCCTTGGCAGCAGCAGAGGAGGTTGATGGTTCATCAGACTTACTCTTCAGTTCAGTGACTATTGCATTGTGGGATGCAGTCAAATTATCATTCATTCTGAGTTGATTCTCCAGCACATAGCCTTGCTTTAGTGCTATATCATCCACTTGAGTTTTTATTGTCTCTTGATGAGTTGCCAGATAGACCACTGCATTAGCACCCTTTGTAAAACAATCAGTCATCTCCTTTTTATTAAGGTTCATTTCAAACCTTATTGACTTGATGTCCTGTGCCAGATCTGATTGAAGTGCCTTGTGCCCTTCATCAACATAAGTTTCTATAGCCTTTCTTTGTTCATCCATCTTGATTTGCATTGCAAGCAGTAGAGCACTGTAATCAGTGGATGGAGCTTGTTGAACTAAGGAGTGTTGAGCAACAGTTTGTAGAGCCTTCTCGTAGCTCTGGCTCCTTCTTTTGAAAACAAAGAATTGTTTCTTCTTAGCTTGCTCAGTTTCATCATCCTCAGACTCTGATGTACTTGCAATATTCACCCTATCCTTAGGGCTTTCAGGCCTTGCAGTCTGCACACCAGGTGCTTGCTTAGTTTCCAGCCTAATAGGCTCTTCCACAACTTCCATGTTCTCCCCCTCAATAGCAGCACTCTTCTCTTCATCAGCAGCAGTCTTGTCCATGTCAAAATCTTCTTGATCTAAATTCAGAAATAGATCTTCCATTGTATATTCTGGGGGTGACTGTGCAGGAGATGTACTGGTTTCATCAAGTACTTTATCAGGAACTTGTGGCACAACAGCAGATGTGTCCTGAAGAACAACAGCTGGTTTTGTACTTGCTTGCTGAATGTGCTGATGGACATCAGACAAATCAGAATCCATTACAGAAAAATCTAATGTATTAAGGTCAGAAAGTACCTCTTGGATAATAAGTGTAGCCTGCTCACTCTCCAGTGTAGATGGTTCTTCTACACCTGGCAGCTCCCCCTGGCTTGGATCCCTAGGGATGGGGCTAGTGTGAGGCAGCTCCCCCTGAATCTCAGCCACATCTTGACCAACTGGGGTCTTTTCTACTATCTCCTCCTCTTGCTCATCAGGTGTAAACACCACCTGTTCTTCACTCTCAGAACTGCTTGAGGACACTTGTGTCACAACAGCAGTTTTTCTTTTCTTCCTGGGAGGAGAATCTTTCTTAGTAACTTGTTTCTCAGGGGTGGTCAATTCCTTTGACAGCACCCTTTCCCACCTGGAGAAGATTCTCATGTCCATCCTTCTCATGTGGTTGATTTTAGCTCCAGCAGCATTGCTCATTACCTCTGGTATTGTACCAGCCAGGTAGAGACTAAGTATCCTGCCCAGATTGGGCTTCTTCAGACTTTCCTTCATCTTCTCAAAGATAACCATTGACCAATCTGTTCTTAGGTTGAAGATAATTCTGGTCATGACATTGAACATGGAGGCTGACACCCTGTCATGCCCTCCAGTTTTACTGAGAATGACCTTGCCTACTATTTCTGACAGAAATTTTCCTTGAATGTTCATGCCTTTTCTGTTAAAGACAGAACCTATTTTCATCTTAGAATCAAGACCACACCAGACCAAAGCTTCCCTGGTCTTGGATGTAGAAATTTCTTCTTCTTCTTGAGTCTTAGGTAGCTGAAGTACCTTTCTCAGACTTTTGGGTGATACCTTGACCTTGGTTCCATGCACTCTGGATTTGATTCTGTATCCAGAGTCATCCACAGTTGCTCCAGTAAGAAATTCAAGCACCTCTTTCTTCCATATCTTGGATGGTTCTGAAACCAAGTATTCTAGTCCTGAATTGCTGACTAGGGTAACCACTGACTTGATATCTTGATCGCCATCGGCGAATGCGCCGCGCACGAGCTCATAGCCTTCGTTAACATTCTCTTCCAGTTTGGGAGCCATTAGGGTTTGGAGAATTAGTCTTTAGAGAAGAGAAATGTCGACACAAGAGTTTTGGTCTCGAAACTTTTGAAAGCGTGTCGACAAACAAAGACAGAACCCTATTTATACCTTTCTTGTTTGAAGACGAACAGGCGGGATGAATTTCTAAAGATGTGTCGACACTGTCAATAAGTGTCGACACTGACTTATAATGTCTCGACACATATGTGTCGACACAAGTTTAGTCAACAGATTTTATGTGTCGACACTTGGTTAAGTGTCGACACCACACTACTCGACATGTAGTCGAGACTTTACTTAGAAAATTCTGAGTAAAACTTAAGTGTCGACACCTTATTGGATGTGTCGACACCTACTCGACATGTGTCGACACTAACATTCTGAAGTGTCGACACCAACTTCCTAGATGTGTCGACACCATTTTCCTGAAGTGTCGACACTTACTATTCTGTGTCGACATAGACTTGTCTATGTGTCGACACCTTTTTACTTAGCCAATTTTTAGTTCTGTAAACTTAGTCTAAGTTTATCATACCTAGTTCAATTTTGAACCTATTGAACTTAGCTTCTTCTAAGGGCTTAGTAAACATATCTGCTATCTGATTATCAGTTTTAACATATTCAAGTGCAATATCATTTCTTTCTACATGCTCCCTAAGAAAGTGATATTTAATCTCAATATGTTTAGTTCTACTATGTGATACAGGATTATTAGCTATTGAAATAGCACTTGTAGAATCACAGTAAAGTGGAGTTCTACTTACCTGAAATCCATAGTCCTCTAACTGATGTTGAATCCACAGAAGTTGAGCACAACAACTTCCTGCAGCTACATATTCTGACTCAGCTGTGGAAATAGCCACACTGGTTTGCTTCTTACTACTCCATGAAATGAGTCTTCCACCTAGGAATTGACAGGATCCAGTAGTGCTCTTTCTATCTTCTTTGCATCCTGCAAAGTCTGCATCTGAATAGCCTGTTAGATCAAAATCTCCATTCCTAGGGTACCAGAGGCCTAGATAGGGAGTGCCCTTTAGATATCTCAAGATTCTCTTGACTGCAGTCAAGTGAGATTCTTTGGGGCAGGCTTGATACCTGACACAAACACATGTAGCATACATAATGTCAGGCCTACTTGCAGTCAAGTATAGTAGGGAGCCAACTATCCCTCTATACAAGGTTTCATCTACAGGTTTCCCTGCATCATCCTTGCTTAGAGACATACTTGACCCCATAGGAGTCTTCATGGTACTGGAGGAATCCATACCATATTTCCTTATGAGTTCTAGGGTGAACTTGGACTGACATATGGATAAACCATTTTCAATCTGTTTAACTTGGAGACCCAAGAAAAACTTCAGTTCTCCCATACTACTCATCTCAAATTGACTTTGCATAAGCTTTGCAAACTTTTTGCAAAGGCTACTTTCAGTAGACCCAAATATAATGTCATCTACATATATTTGGACAAGTATTACTTTGCCTCTAGATTCCCTAAGGAATAGAGTCTTATCTATTTTCCCCCTTGAGAACTTGTTCTCAATGAGGAAACTAGATAGGGTTTCATACCAAGCTCTAGGTGCTTGTTTTAACCCATATAATGCTTTCCTAAGTCTATACACATAATGGGGTAAAGTTGGATCAACAAAACCTGAAGGCTGCTCCACATATACTTCTTCTTTCAAATTACCATTTAGGAATGCTGACTTGACATCCATTTGGTATACCTTGAATCCTTGATAGGTTGCATAGGCCAAGAACATCCTTATGGCTTCCAGTCTGGCTACTGGAGCAAAGGTTTGATCAAAATCAATACCTTCTTCTTGCCTATATCCTTTTGCAACCAGTCTTGCCTTATTCTTAATGATGACACCTTGTTCATCTAACTTGTTCCTGTAGATCCACTTTGTTCCTATCACATTGTGATCTTTAGGCTTAGGAACCAGATCCCAAACCTTGCACCTTTTGAACTGATTAAGCTCTTCCTGCATTGCTTCAGTCCACTGTGGATCTTGTATAGCTTCTTCAAATTTCTTTGGTTCTATTTGAGACAGAAAACTTGAATATACTACAGCATTCTGATTTCTGCTCCTTGTCTGAACACCTTGTCTTGGATCTCCAATAATTAGCTCTACTGGATGATCTCTTAGATGCCTGTTGGCTGGAGGCATCCTTACTTCTGGTTGAACTTCTACAGCATCTTCATCATGCTGAGTTCCTTGTACTTCTTCAGCTCCTTGTACATGTAGTTCTCCCCCTGGACATAAGCCATCTTCTTCTACTTGCTGTCTTGCAGCAGGTACATCTTCTATGGCTAGCTTGTCCATCTTCTTAGTAAGACCTGTGGGGCTGCATACATTGCTAGACAACTCATTGTTAATTAGTTGTGTCTCATCAAAAACTACATGCACAGACTCCTCTACAACTTGTGTAGTCAAGTTGTAGACTCTATAAGCCTTACTATTATTGCTGTACCCAACAAACACTCCCTCTTGGGACTTGGCAGCAAACTTAGTTAGGTAAGACTTTCCATTGTTAAGTATGTAGCATTTACAACCAAAGATCCTAAAGTAGGATAAATTTGGTTTCCTGCCTTTCACAACTTCATAGGGGGTCTTATTTAACCTTTTAGTGATGGTAGCCCTATTTATCACATGGCATGCAGTGTTAACTGCTTCAGCCCAGAAATATTCTGGCAGTGATGAATCACTTAATAGGGTTCTACCAGCCTCTATCAAGGTCCTATTTTTCCTTTCAGCAATGCCATTTTGCTGAGGTGTTCTAGGTGAAGAGAATTCTTGAAATATCCCATAGTCTTCACACAGCTTTGTCATGCTTTCAGACTGAAACTCAGTACCATGGTCACTTCTAATTTTGACCACTGTACAGTTCAATTCATTCTGAATTTGCTTAACAAAACTATAGAAAACACTAGGTGTTTCAGATTTCTGCTTTAAGAAGAACACCCAGGAAAACCTTGAGTAGTCATCAACAACTACAAAGGTGTAGACCCTCCTACCTAAGCTGTGAACTGGCATTGGACCAAATAGATCCATATGCAAGAGGTATAAACACCTCACAGCATCTTTGTTGTCTAAGCTTCTAAAGGTGGATTTAGTCTGCTTGCCCTTTTGACAAGCTGAGCAAATGCCATCCTTGACACACTTAACTTGAGGACCATTCCTCACTAACTCTTTGCTAAAGAGTTTGCTAATAGTCTTATAGTTAAGATGAGCTAGCCTCTTGTGCCACTTGACACAATGAGAGACTGTCTCATCAGCTACAAGACAAACAGGAGAACCATTGTTCTCAATCATAATGTCTAAGCAGTAGACATTCCTCTTTCTATATCCAGTCAAAATGATCTCTTGATCACTTGACCTCTTGATATGACAACCATTTTTAACAAATGAGATGTCATACCCTACATCACTTAACTGACTTATACTAATGAGGTTGTGTTTCAACCCTTTAACATAAGCCACTTGAGTAATGGTAACAAGGTTTGAAGAGATGTTACCAAACCCTTTGATGATTCCTTTTTCAGAACCACCAAAGGTCACTTTAGGACCATTTTTGATTGGAATGTAGTCCTTCAGTAGTCCCCTTGTTCCAGTCATATATCTGGAACATCCACTATCCAAGTACCATGTTGGGGTATGGCCACTTGGATTCACCTGCAAAACAAATTACTGAACCTTAGAACCCAAAGTAAACTTGGGTCCTTGGTGATTGTTAGTTTGCAATTTGACATAGCTACCTGCTGGCTTTCCACCAGGTAACTTGCTACTCAACTTGGCACTGGCATTGTGCCAACAATCCAAGGCAAAGTGGCCAACCTTGCCACAACACCAGCATTCAAACTTGTTGTACCTTTGCTTAGGTACAACCTTTGCTGTTTTGACTACAGCAGGTTTGTTGAATGTTGGGGCTTTGCCCTTGGACTTAGACTGATCCTGAACAGTCCTAGCTGATTTAATAAAACCCAATCCAGCCTTTCCTTTATGATGAACAAATTCATCAATCAAGGGTAGCACTGATTTAGGTTTTGAAAACCTAGCAACTAGCTCTCTTTCCTTCTGGAGATTGATCTCCAGTAACTTAATTTGATCATTTTTATAAGTGATAGTTCCCATCTGAATCACAGTAATGTGTTTCAGCCTGGCTACCTCATTGAGCTTTTGATCAAATTCCTTCTCAAGGTCTGTTGCAGCTGCCTTTAGATCAGCAATTTCCTTTGCCTGACTTTTGGCAAGGGACTTGCTTTTCTTATAGGCTTGCAACAGAACTTTATATTCATCTAGGAGCTGATGAATATCTCCCTCAGATTCAGAAACACTTCCATCACTTGATGAAGATGAATCTGACTCTGAACAAGAACTGAAATCTGAACTTTGAGTTGGACTTTGTACCTGACTAGGTCCTGGCTGCTCCAGGATTTTGGTACTTTCAGTCAATGCCATCAGTCCTTGGCACTGAACCTCTTCTTGTTCATAGATTGATTCCATGATCTGCATAAACTCTTCTTCTTCTTCAGCAAATAGCCCTATATAGGCTTCAGCATCTGTCTCAGTGTCTGAAGAAGAAATGTCTGAAAGAGTCTTCTCATTCTTTACAACAAAGGACTTCTCCTTCTTTCCTTTGAAGTGAGTCTTCTTTTTGTCACTGGATTCTTTCCTTCTTTCAGGACAATCTGCAATAACATGACCCTGTCTATTGCAGCAGTAACACACAATCTTAGACCCAGTTGCCTTACTAGTCTTTGTCTTTTTCTTATCCTTCTTTGAAGGCTTCTTCTCCTGATACTGGACTTCTTTCCCTTTGGAATATGAAGGTCTGGACCTCCACTGTTTCTTCTTAAGGAATTTCTGAAAATGTCTGGTGAATGCAGCAAAATCTTCATCACTTTCACTGCTTGTAGATTTAGTGCTAACAGACTCATCAGATTCTGATTCAACTACCTCTGGAGGAGGAGTTGATGACTTAGTCCTGTTCTTTCTAGGTACTTCTGACTTAAAGACAACAGTCCTTTCCCTGTGTTCAGTCCTTGTTTACTTTTCCTCCTCTTTTCTTACTGACAATTGCATCTCATAAGATAACAACTTGCCAAACAGTGTGGGAGGAGGAATTTCTCCCAACTTTGCCATTTCTCTGATGGCACAGATCTTGGTGTCCCAGTCTTTGGTTAGGGACCTTAAGAATTTATCATTCAATTCATAGTTAGAGAACTCTCTTCCATAGGACATGAGTTCATTAACAATTCTATAAAACTTCTTGTAGCATTCAGTGATGCTATCTCCTCTTCCTTGCCTAAAGCTCTCATATTCTTGATTAAGCAAGGACTTCCTATCTTGTCTTACTTCTTCAGAACCTTCCATGTAAACAATGAGGGTATCCCACATTTCTTTTGCTGTTTTACAGTGAATAAGGTTCTGGAAGGTGGCATCATCAATTGCACTAACTATGATATTCTGTGCCCTTTTATCCATTGTAGCTAGGACAATCTCATCCTTGGTCATCTCAGAAAAATCCTTTGGAGTTCTCTGTGTAGCATCCAAGACTGAAATCTTCATGGGCACATAAGGCCCTTCTTTGACTGTGATGTAGATCCTAGGGTCAGAGGCCTCCATGAACAGTCTTATCCTTTCTTTCCAGATTCCAAAAATCTCCTTTCTACATATGGGCAGTTTCATTGAACCCAATTCCTTGTGATTCTCTGAAGAACCCATGTTTCTTGATTTTCTTGAAACTGTGTTCTGACTTATCCTAAATCTGCCAAACTGGATCTCCTCAGACAGTTAGTCCTTTTTGAGGAACCTGGCTCTGATACCACTTGAAAGATATGGTACCTAAACACCTAGAGGGGGGGGGGTGAATAGGTGACCTAATCCTATTTGACTTTTGTTTGGCAGCACAACAGCTATTTCAGAGAATTCTACAGCTAACAGCAATTACAGCATATAAACAGTAATTCCACAGCACAGCACAGCACAGCACAGCACAGAAGACACACTAATTTATAGTGGTTCCCCAATCTTTGGGTACATCCACTTTCCCCCTTCGCCTATCTAACAGTATACTAGATTCGGCCAAACTTCTCCACTAACTCAGAACCCAACTAGGTTCCTACCTCAGGCCCAAAGCCTTACACTCAGCCAAAAGGCCTACACTCAGCCACCCAGGCCTACACTCAGCCAATTAAGGCCTACACTCAGAGTTCTTCAACTCCTACACTCAGGCAATCAAGCCCTACCCTCAGCCTTTATAATATAGGCTTACAATTCTCTCAGATCCAATGGATCCTACAAATAGAAATACAATAGCTAACTCTACAACTCAGAAAATAAGAGAGGAGTCGAGAGATTCTTGAAGAGTTCTTGGAAGAACTCAGTTAGATCCAAACTGACTTAACTTCCTTCAAAGCTTCTTGATTAGAACTGAATTAGTCTGAATCTTCTGCAGTTGTTCCTTGACCTCTGCTTCTTGAAATTCAGATGACTCTGAATTCTTCTTCTCAGCCTTAGTTCCAAAGACTGAATTCTTGGTTGGAGCTCTCTCTCTCCAACTTCTTAGATCTGCAGTTGAACTGACAGACCTTCTTGTGTTGATCCTCTGTGTATCACTTCTTGATTTAATCTGATCAACTACTTAGAATATTCTCACAAGTTGTAACAACAACAATCCTTCACACACTCTATTTCTGTAAACAATGGGTACCTATTTATAGGCTTCCTTCATGGTAACCGACTGGTCCGGTTTATAACAGACTTCTGATTTCTCTGACAGTTGCTGTAGACCGGCTGGATCGGCAGCTGTCATGTCAACCAGTCACTTCTTGAAATTCTCTAACTGTCAGATAGTGTCGAGACTTTCTGTTCTTAAGTGTCGACACTTATAGGCCAAGTGTCGACACATGTTGTGTAAGTGTCGACACAAGTCTACAAGGTGTCGACACAATTCCTTGTATGTCTCGACACAGATTCTTCTGCATGTGTCGACACTGAAATTGAGTGTCGACACAAATACTTGTACTTCATTCTTAATCTGTATTCTTCTAAGTGTCGACACATGTTCTTTGTGTCGACACATCTTTATGTGTAGAAACTGTCAAGTGTCGACACTGCTTCTTGGTGTCGACACAAGTCTTCACTATTATTTCTTCAGCTGAGTGTCGACACATTCCTTTAGTGTCGACACTTGTACTTAGAATATTTTGTAACTTTTCTGTTCTTTGCTAAGTGTCGACACAGCTCCTTGTGTCGACACTTTCTTCAAGTGTAGAGTCTTCAATTAAGTGTCGACACATTGTGCTGGGTGTCGACACTTTCTTCAAGTGTTGACTCTTCTGGTTGTGTGTCGACACATTGTGCTGAGTGTCGACACTTTCTTCAAATACTGACTCTTCAGCATAGTGTCGACACATTGTGTTGAGTGTCGACACTTACTTCAAATACTGACTCTTCAGCATAGTGTCGACACATTGTGTTGAGTGTCGACACTTTTACTTAGACTCTGCAGACTTTTGCTGAGTGTCGACACAGCTCCAAGTGTCGACACTTTCTGGTGTTGACTCAGCTCTTCTAGGTGTCGACACTTCTGCTAAGTGTCGACACAGCTTTTCTGCATTCTTCTACACTGAGTGTCGACACAGCTCCAAGTGTCGACACTTTCTGACTGGTGTCGACTCTTCTTCCCAGGTGTCGACACAATGACTCCAAGTGTCGACACTGCTTGTCTGGGTGTCGACACAAGCTTTCTCAAGTGTCGACACTTTCCCTCTGGGTGTCGACACATGGACTTAGAAACTTTTAGCTTCAGTCTAGTGAATACCTAACCTGCACAAGTAACTCAAACACACATCAAATACATTATGATGTATATCATTGAGTTAGGTGAGACTTCTTCAAATCAGGTACATTTGACCAATGTACCCAACAATTTTGGGCATTCTGCGCAGCCCACGTGATAAATTTATTGCTTGGAGATATTGCAAAAATAAAACAAATTAGAAATATCATCTCTCTTGGCCATATAACGACAGTATTTATATATATGCATACCATTTCTCTTGATTTGCTTAGACAGTTTACCAAAGATTTAGATTCTCATGAACTTATTTGGTCATGACTGATTAGATTTGTCGATGCATTTCTATCTTTGCATGACATTTTAGAGAAAAAAGAGATAAGAAACATGTTTTCATCACAAAATTGGGAAGACACAAAGTTAGCTCGCACGCCACATGGAAAGAGGGTTAAATACAAAAGTTTGTTCTACTTGTGTAAGTTTTGTTTTATAATATAGTTTTTTTTTTATATAATTAATGTTAATTTATTTAAAATTACATGCTGCTGCAATCGTATATAATGTGAAATTTTGGATAGATGTGGAGATTATTTTTTGTATATTTGATTCTTTAGTAAAAGTATTGAGAAGAGTTGATGGCGATGCGCCTTTTATGAGGTAAATATATGGAGATATGTTGAAGGCTAAAGAGGATATTGTGATTGCTCTAAATCACAATGAATCTAGTTATCTCCCTATATGTAAGCTAATTGAAAGAAGAAAAAACAGTAAGTTGAGTAGTCCTCTACATATTGCTGGTCATCATCTCAATCCATATTTTATTTTACAAATTGGGAAAAAAATTGAGAAATACGGTAAATACATGAATGTGGTAATTGAGTGTATGTCTAAGATGTATGAGAGATATAACAATTTAAGATCGTATTGTTATACAAGTATGTCTCTATCGAAATAAGAAATGATCTTTTGGCAGGGAAATTGCAAAGAAGCAAAGTCATAATAGTTCTGTTGATCTTGGTACAACTATTCACCTGTTTTAGTGTTTTAATTGTTATTTATAATTTCTTGTTGCTAATAGTTTTATTAAATTTTTTATTTATATGTAATTAGTGAATTGGTGGAAGCTTAAGGTGTATGATGCACCAGATTTGAGGGTCATGACAGTACGTATTCTTAGATTGACCACTAGCTCTTCCGATTTTGAAAGAAATTAGAACACATTTGAATTGATAAGTTACTAATTACTAAATTAAATTGGAGCACATTTGAATTGACCACTAGCTATTTATTATCTATTTTTTTATTAATTAGATCATAGTGATTCATACAAAAAAGAGAAATATATTAGATCATAAGAAATTGAATGATGTTGTCTTTGTAAATTCAATATTACTATAAAGACAAGATCAACGAAAGCCAAAAGATATCCATTAATGACAAAAAAACTTTAATGATGAAAAAGTGACAGAGTGGTTGGCGGGCTCTAGCTCTGCAAAGAAGTGCATAGGTGTTGATGATGAAGATGATGAGGTCTTTCCTGAAGATGGGTTGATTTGGCAGAGTGTATGGATGGTGATACAGAGCCAACAAAAAGTTAGCGTTAATCTTCTAAGACTGAGAATACTAAATCTTCAAAGAGTAAAGGAAAATAAAAACCAAAATGTCTTGTTGAAGAAGATGAAGTGGAGTTTTTCGGCTTTATCAGAGGAGGACGTTAATCACGTCATTGAAGATGATATTTTAGAAGGTGATTACGAGCTGGATAACGATGAAAGAATAGCAAGGTTGAAAAGGATGATGAAGAATGAGGTTAGTAAAATAGAAATTGACTTGCAATTTGGGGACAATGTAGTTTAACATGTTTAATTTGTCCTTAATTCGTGTAAATTATACGTTCAATCATTGTAATTTGTAACAGGTTCAGCTTTTGGAAGAGAGTATTTTACGAGTTTGGCTTTTGGACGGAAGTATTGATAACAGTGTATTAGTTAAATTTCATGCTACTTGTTATGAACTTGAATATGTTGAAATTGATATAAATTTTTCATTACTTAAAGTATTACACTGAATTTATCTTTTTATATATAGGTTGACTTTCTAATCTATTTTTAAATTTTAATGATATTCATTTTGTTAGCTGGATGCTGGTTTTTGATGCTTAATGATCCTTCAAGTTATTTTTTATATTACGTAGAATTTGCATGTTTTTGATCTTGTCACTGACTCACTATGACAGTTTAAGTTTGTTTTTGATCTTGTTCACAATGATATCATTTTTGTTGATGATTATTATATCATTTTATTGATGAATATTTTTGTTTTACAAAAAATTACTTGATTTTCTAAGAACAAAACTTGTAGGGTCTTGTGTCCTGTATCTGTGAAGGCTGACAGTGAAATTGGAGGTACCCATTAATTTGATAGTGTTTTTGTTTCAGATTTTGTTTCTGAATTCTTATCATGACTTTAGTAAATGAGGGAAAAAATAATAAGATTTTGCTAGATCTATTCAAGACTTATAGTAGAGTATTTGCATGGTTACTGCTATTTACTGACCCTGTTTTGTAAGCATACGAGATGCATGTGTAATCAGTCAACTACTAGAAACCCAATCAAAAAGCTTGGACTTTTGCAGGTGTTGTGTTCCTTTTCCAAGTTATTGTATGAACTTACTTTTTATCTGTTTTTTAGAGTACTAACTGTTGTGATTTATTTTAATAAGAGCAGGGTTTTGCAAGTCAATTATATTGTTGGCTGTTGTAGTTCTTTATTGAACTTTTGCGAGTGTCATGTCTCATTTAAAACTGATTTATCTCCTTATTCAATCCATATTTGAGGTTTTTGGTTTCAAATATTTATTGCCTATAATAATATGCATTTTGCATATTAGTGATAAAATTAGGGGAAAACCCAGACTTATTATTTGTTGGAAAAATTAATAATGTGTATTTTGCATATGATATTTTATACATTGATGTGAAATTTAAAATTGTGTATCTTCACCATATTACATAATGGTGAGGATCGTGTCATTCAACTTGCAAGGATCATGTTTGTTCATTTCGAGCAGATTATTAATCTTGGAAATTTAGTAATTTTCTTATGTTTTTTGTTTTTTTAGGCCGCCATGATTAAGAGTAATTCTAATAGAACATATTTGGTGTACATGATGGCAGTGACCTTTAATGAATCTCCGTAAAAGGATGGTGTAGAAGATGAGAAACAAAAATTTATTCGACTCTCAGGTATTTGCAAATCAGTATTGTACTATTGTGAAACTATATTGTCATCATAGTCATTTGTTTTTATATCTCGTTGTTATATCACTATAGAAATATTTACTTGATAGCTTGAGCAAACCTGTAAATAAAAAAAGATGTTAAATATTTATCATTTATCATTGTTTTGTCAATATAAATAATAAAAAAAACTACAAAAATATAAAATCTGACATTTTCAAATGTCTCCGACATATAACATTTAAAAACTCAATCTAATATATACCTGACATTTGACATTTAAAACATTGGGATAAGCATCTCAGCTAAGCGCTCCTCCATCAAACACATACACTCTTCTACTGTTGCTGTGTTGTGATAACTTCCTCATGGAATGGTGTGCTGCTAATGAGCAAGTTGCAGGAGCTAGAACGACATGTCCCACAAGGACTATGTCTTTAGTAGCACAAGCGTCCCACGGGGACTACATCTTTGGTAGCATAAGTGTTTCTTCTTGTCATTGCTATTAGTCAGGAGTACTTTCACTGAGTAAATATTGTCTTATAATATATTCAAAGGGTTGAGAACATCTTTCTCACAGAGGGGGGGGGGGGGGGGGGAGGGAAACTGTTGTGGGTCACTCAACACTCGCATGGATCGGGCGAAGCATACCGTCTTAGCTTGAGAATTATCAAAATGTGCAAATAATTAAAGTAGTGAATCAACATTAGACAATAGGACTTTCACATGGAAACCCAAAAAAGGGAAAAATCCACAAGGTCAAGCCCGATTATGACAAAATTCACTAATAATAGTTGTGTATAAGAATCAAATTTTCAGGAGATAAATCACCTCTCATTTACAAAATATTTCTAAGTGATTGATATTGGACAATGTGGAGCGGACGAAGCACACATTGGAGTAAAGCGCAGAGGCTCGCATTGGAGCAGAGTGCGGAGGTGCGCACTGGTGCAGAGAGCGAAGGCACGCACTGGAGCAAACTTGAAGATGGAGCGGACATGCGAGGAGCGTGTGTTGAGCGGGAGGTTGAGTGTCGAGTAAGATTTTTGTACCTTGGAGATGGACTTAATTCTACAACTCCTCGTCGAAAAATCTTAGAGCACTCTCTCATTTCTTTTCCCCCCCTCAAAGAAGGTTTGGCTCCTATTTTATAATTATTTACTTTAGGTTAATCACTAATTTGAGATATATGTGTATTGAAAACTTGATTTTGAAATTTATTTTGTACCATTTTAAATGCATAACAACGTAGATGGATATTATAATTTAAATTTGTTGCGGCACACTCGAGGCTCCTATAGGCCGGTCTAAATTGTGTCGTCTTAGCCCGAGAGTGGTCGAGCGCACAAACAGCCTCAGAAAAAGAAAACAGAAATGATGATTTTTTTAACGTGGAAAACCCGTGAATAAGGTGAAAAATCACGTGTTTTGGTTGGTGTCAACCAAACTTCCACTACACGATGCTGTTTTACAGAGCTTGATAGAGAATGCGAGGGCGGCAGACCGCTGCTCGTTACAACTGGCGGAGAGAGGGAGAGGTGTTCGGAGGGTGACAGACCACCGCTCACGGAACCAATCATCGACGCGCGAAGTGGAGAACATGCACTATGGAGGTCTTGACGGACTTCAATATACGCTTGATGACTGAAGCGGAGGGAGCCCGCTGTTGGTAGTCAAGTGTCGAGTGCCAGGCGCAAGTAACTTGATGTGGCGGAAGGAGCGCACACAATGCAGAGTGTTTGGAGGCGCACACTGATGGATGAAGGCGACGAAAGGAGGATGCAGATCTTTAGGTGATCTTTGAAGTGTTTGAAGGTGTTCGAGGACGTCTTCGAACATCGAGGAGAATGTTGTTAGAGAACCGGGGTATGTAGGGAAGAGAAGGATGAGAGAAAAGATGAAAATGAAGGAGACCATATGGTCCTATTTATAGACACTAGAGGTGATTATGATGGTTACACGGATATTTGCAGATCATAATCACCTCTTTTATTATTTGTAGACCGTCTTAGTATAGTTCACGATGCGCATTATTTTAATATTTTTGTCATGCACAAACAATCATCGTTTCGACTTTTGGCACCCACCTATGATAGATAGTTACGTTAGTGGTTACCCGGGAAGTTACCCACAAATCGGACGATGAAGATAACGTGGAAACGATTTGACGATGGAGGAAGACAGAGCTGATGGTGTTTGCCAGCAACGGATGGCTACAGCGGGGGGAAGATCGATGTGAGGCGGTCGTAGGGGCGCGAGGCGCCAGACTAGGAGGCCGGGCGCGACCCCTCGCTGCAGCTCACGGGCGGTCGCGGGGCATGGGGGGCCGCCTGAAAGGCCGACCGCGCCCCTAGGCTGCTGCGCACGGGTGACCGGGGGGGGGGGGGGGGGGCAGGGTGGGCCCTCGCGGGGAGTGGGGCGGCCGACCGAAAGTTCGCTTGGCACGGGGATGTCCGGTCGCGAGGCCGGCCTGGGGGATGCCGCCCCGCGTCGGGAACGCGTGGCAACGATCGGTCGGTCGCGGGGGTGCAATCGGAAGCGGCGCTCACCGCACGGTAGTTTTTGATTGTTCGAATTGCGCACGTGGTAGTTGGGATCACACGTGCTGTGGTTAGCGTAGGGATCAGACGCTCGAATCGTGTGCGATGTTGTTTTACCTATAACTTCCACTTTGCTAGTATATGAATAAAGAAATTTCCGATTATTTGCAGCTCAGAATTCCTATAAATTATGGATGATTCGTTCAATTTTTTTTTGAATATAAAAGAATTTGATAACGTTAAGTAAAAATAAATAAAGATAATATTTATATTACATATTATTGTTAATATTTTTTTTATCTTATTATATAGTAATAATAGTATGGATATACTTTGGCAACCCCTATATGACTATTGACACCCAACAAAACAATAAAAAAACACATAATATGACCGCTAATAGCAGCCAAAAATGCGGAACACGCGCCTTTTGAAAATATGCCGACTATATGACATTTTTAGACAAAGAGTTCAACATGAAAGTTGTATATCTCGACGAGATCTACAACTTTTATGTTAAACGCGTTTTTAAAAAAATGTAATATAGTAAAGCTATTTTCAAAAGATGCGGAACCCAGACGAAACAATGCAATTCGCAATAGTTCCGCCCGGTGCCGCGCCTTTTTAAAATAGGAAAACTATATGACATTTTTAGAAAAAAAGTGTTTAACATGAAAGTTGTAATTCTCGTCGAGATCTACAATTTTTATGTTGAACATTATTTCTAAAAATACCATATAGTAGACTAATTTTCAAAAGGTGCGGAACCCGAGCAGAACTATGCGATTCGCAGTAGTTCCGCCCGGTGCCGCGAATTTTGAAAATAGCACTACTATATTACATTTTTAGAAAAAGTGTTCAACATGAAATTTGTAGTTATCGTCGAGATCTACAACATTCATGTTGAACACTTTTTCTAAGAAATGTCATACAGTAAACCTATTTTCAAAATACGCGTGAAACTCATATTTAGCTAATTCGGGATTCCGCATTTTTACATTTTTCCTAAAAATATCATATCGTAGGACTATGGACTGTTATCTTTATTTTTTGAGTTAATCTAGTAATTAACAATGATTTGTTATTTTTAAAAAACTTATTTTTTGGACTATCAGTATCCATCAGACTGCCAATAATCATTTATTGGACTGTCATTATCTTTGCGCTCATAATCATATAGGGGGTGCCAATATAAACGCACAAGATTAATTTAGGATGTAACCTGCAATTGGAATCCATTCAGAAATATCGCCCTTACAAATTGTACCTCGAATTTCTGGAGTTTTCCCGCCCCTCCCTCCACTCACTCGAGCACCTCCTCCCCAGCGCATCGTACCCCTGCGCAGCCGCCACGGCGAACACCGCCATCGACCCCACCGCCACCGACATCCCCGCACAGATTACCTTCGTCCCTACCTCCGCCACCTTCAACGACACATCGTCCGCCTCATTCGGCGGCAGGCCAGCCCTCTCCGCCTCCCGCTGCTGCTCGCTCACCGACGCCATTTCCGCCGCGAAAAACTCCATCCCTTCCACCGCCTGTTTCTCACTCATCGAATCCAACAGCCTAGACCACCGCGTGCACACTCTGAATGCCGGCGGCTGCTTGGCCCCGTCGGCAAACTCCGCAGAGGCGCAGCGGGACGCCCAACTGGAGAGGGCTCCCGCGTAAGATCGCATGCACCTGATCCAGTTTCCAAGGCAGTGTCTCCAGTTGTAGATCTCGTCGGCCAAGATTGCCGCGCCCCGAGATGGCTTCGATGGGTTCACGCCAGCGCCAGCGAAGACGAGAAGTTTGGCGTCGTCAATGGTACGCTTCTGGATCCGATGACTATCCGCCATTATTTTCCACATTCGGGATAACCTGCAGGGAAATAGAGTTGGGGTTACATGCTTCATGCTTACCTTCGTTGAAGGCTAACCCTAACGATCCCATTTCTTCTACCAACTACAAAATCAAATGTCTGGATTCTTTCAAAAAATTGCAGGAAACCATGAATCTGCCATTCAAATTTCTTCATAAGCAACATTTGATAGAACCTGAGGAAGACCACCGATTAATTATATACCCTTTAATCAATTCCATAAGCTGAGGACACAATTCCTCGTCCCTCAATGCTTCGATTCTTTCCGAAATTGATACGATTGTATGAATATAAACATTAAACTGCGTGTAGAGATCTCTAATGACTGCTCTTGTTTGCTCAACCACAGAAGGTTCCTCCCCATTGTCGTCATGACTCTTCAGCCGCATGCAATGCTTCTCATATGCTATCCTCACGCGTTCTCCTGCCTGCAAGACAGAATTCATTCTATAAGAAAACCATTAAACAAGACAACTGATATAACTCATCAAATGTCAATGTATTTTGACCATTTGGCTTTGTTTGGGATTGCTGTGGCGATAGGAAAAGCGGAGAAGTCATTAGTGTGATTAGAGCTTTCAGAAAAACAGTAGTAGGTAAAACAATGAGAGAAGAAGGGGATTATTGATCTGTGAGAATAGAAGCATGAAAATGACAAGCTCATATTAGCTTTTTTGAAAACAGTATGATTGAAAGCACCTGGGAAACCAAACATCTTTAAAACAATAATGACGGTGAGAATAGAGCTTTTCTCACTACCACTGCCATCCCAAACATAGCCTAATAGTCAATGGATGCACCTTTACTTCTTCATACAACTTCTTCTCCCATTCATTCAGTCGATCCAATGTGGCTCGATGACTGTTTGGGATCAAATAGTCTTGCCTGAATCTAGATGCTGATGAGTCTGATGCAGTTGATCTCAACGAAGCATTTTTATTAAGCATCCTTCCTGTGGACAGGCATACAACCATGAAGTGTATATAGCTTGACTGCAAGTCTGCAACAATTCAAATGTTATGAAAATGGTCAAAATAAACTATTTATGATGTTGAGCAATGATATTAGCAATCCTATTCCCAATCTGTTACGCCCCCGGACGGATCCGAAGGCGACAACGGGGCGGAACCAACTGGTTCAGCCCCCACTTTCTAAAAGGCGGCCTTCGGGGGCTGAACCCACCCGGTTCAGCCCCAATTGGGGCCGGCCGGCCTTGGTCCGGGTATAAATGTACCCGGATCCTCTATTGGAGGGAATATGCAAGTATTATCAAAGGTAATCTTCTAGCCTCCTCTCAAACCCTAGAAATCTCTCCTTCTCTCTCAAATCTCATCTAGTTCCTAACATTTGGTATCAGAGGATTCTTCCTCCCTCAAATTTTTTTCGTTCCCGCTCGCATCCAGGCTCTGATCGGCTTCGTTCCACCCGACTTCGTCGGTCGACCCCCGCGCATCGCTCCACGTCGGCGAATCCCGGCGTCGATCCCGCTGACTGTCAACTGCCGCATTTGCTGCCTTCGTCGATCCCGATCGTCGAATCCCGGCGTCGACCGCCGCATCTGTTGCCGACTGCCGCATCGCTCCCGATCGTCGACTCCTGACGTCGATCCTGCCGCATCGCCGCGTCTGCATCTTGCCGCATCTGCATCCGCCGACGACCGCATCTGCATCCTCCGCCAGTTGTCGCTTCCTGTTGCTGCATCTGATTGCGGCATCCAGAGGACACCGCCTCCACTTTTTTGCCATTTCGCGCACGCCCCGGGGTTCCACCATGGTGACTCGCACCCAAGAAGACTCCAATCGGCTCGCACATCTCGAAGAAAACTACGCCGAGCTGACTAACACCGTGGCAGCCCTCGCCGATAAGTTAACGACATCGGAAAAACGTCTCGAAGAGAAATTGGATGTCCGCATGGACGAGCTTAAAAATATGTTAACTCAACACCTTAAAGGAAAAGCTGTTGTGGGCGAGACCAACGCAGTCCAGCTTCCCCTCCCTACTCCAGCATCGGGGCACGACGATCGGGCCTCTAGCCTCAATGGGGGGCTTGGAATTGACAGTGGAAGGGTAGGAGGCTCACGACGACCACAAGCTTGGTCTGAGGCAACCCAGTTTGGCGGCATCGCCGCGTCTGCCTTGGATTTTCCTCCTTACCGGGAAGACCGCCAGGAGGACCAACGCCCCAACGGGATGGGGTGCCCACCTCGTGATGGGCTCCTCCCTATTCCAGGAGAACCAGGACACGTCGCGGGCGGAAGGGGAGGAGGCAGATGGGAGTTTAGGCCGCCAGTCTTGGGGAACCCCTATGGAGGGGATTGGGGGTACCCACACGTGGCCGCTGATCTACGACAACCGCTTGGACACGGGCAAAAGTACGGAGGACCCGGGCACCAACTACCACGCGCCTATCTGCCGCCGAAGGTTACCCGTATGAACTACCCCAAGTTCAAAGTAGGAGATGCACTCGAATGGGTCCAAAAGGCAGAGTTATTTTACAGTTATCAGGAGATACCAGAGGCACAGTGGGTAAAGTTGGCGGCCTTCCACCTTGAAGAGGACGCATACCAGTGGACCCAATGGTTCCTCCGGGGACGGGATCATGCGCCATGGCACGAGTTTGTCGACGGATTCATCGCCCGCTTTGGTCCACTTGAGTATGAAGACTTCGAGGCTCTTCTCCAGAAATTGCGTCAGAACGGGACGGTGATGGAGTATCGAACCGAGTTTGAACGGTTGGCCAACCGGGTGCAGTGGGGCGAGAGGACATTAACAAGTTGTTTTATTTCCGGCTTGAAGGAGGACATCCGAGATGAGGTGCATGCCTATCTACCGCGCAGTTTGACACACGCTATCAACTTGGCCCGGATTCAAGAAGAGCGTATCAATCGACAGAAGTCCAGGGGGGACACTCCGAGGAACGTTACACACCTTCCCGACACAAAAAAGGATCACGCAGCTACAGAACGGGCGACGCTGAAGAAATTGACTTGGACAGAGCTACAGGCTAGGAAGGAACAAAGATTGTGCTTCAACTGCGATGAGAAATTTACCCCAGGCCACAAATGTCAGAGGATCCAGGTTTACATGTTGCAGGCAGGTTCGCTGCCGGATGTAGACGAAGGGGAACATGAGCACATTCTGGATACAATCGAGTACGGGGTATCTTCCCTTGCCATGGCGGGAGACTCCGCTCCAACCACTATGAGTATTGCGGGGCGGATTGGCCAACAACAGGTGACCTTTCTGTTTGACAGTGGGAGTACACATAACTTCATTAGCCCGACGGTGGCCCAGACATTGGGGCTAGAGATCTTCAAGGATGCCGCTTCCCAGGTTGTGGTGGCCGGTGGACACGAGCTGCAGTGCGAAGGAGTGCTTCAGGACGTGGAAATCAGTGTGCAGGGATACACTGACAACATGGATGTCTACTTATTACCCATCCAGGGGCCAGATGTGATTCTGGGGGCCCAGTGGTTGCGCCAGCTGGGTAGGGTAACTCTGGATTGGGAGAAGTTCACGATGGAGTTTGCTAAGGGTGGGAGAGAGTACTGTCTGCAGGGAATCAACATCTCACCAGTGCCGGGGGGCTCTCTTTGCTATTTGGAGAGGCTGCAGGGACAAGGGCGTGACGTGGCTTGGGTAGACCTGAGGGGCCCGACGGAGCCACCAGATTCCCACCTTGAGGACAAGCTGGGTCTTGATGGAGCGGGGAATGTTACGCCCCCGGACGGATCCGAAGGCGACAACGGGGCGGAACCAACTGGTTCAGCCCCCACTTTCTAAAAGGCGGCCTTCGGGAGCTGAACCCACCCGGTTCAGCCCCAATTGGGGCCGGCCGGCCTTGGTCCGGGTATAAATGTACCCAGATCCTCTATTGGAGGGAATATGCAGGTATTATCAAAGGTAATCTTCTAGCCTCCTCTCAAACCCTAGAAATCTCTGCTCTCTCAAATCTCATCTAGTTCCTAACACAATCATGGTATTCGCCCCTATCGACCGACCCGACCAGCGCATATCCTCATAATTCCACAACACCGTCTTCTTCCTTCTGATTCAGAGCATCCAGAATTTGATTGACAGCATAGAATTATGTTTTTTTGGTTCGAAAGATCATGCTTGCTTAGTCCATGCTTTGAATGAGCTTCCTTTTTGTCAAAAGATGGAAATATGATTAAAATGTTGTTGTGGGTCTCATCTGATCTCTCCATGAGCTGGTTTATTTATGCTGGAGTCATGGACCAGAAGAGTGGCTATCTTGGTGATGAGGTCAAATGTTGGCTATGGAGGGCGGGTGAGCTCTCTTGAGAAGCTGGGAGAACCACATCTACTGCCATTATTTCGGTTCGAAGAAAGTCAGGGAGAATCTGTGGAGACAGCTTCTCTTCTTAGGGGGTGGTGTGATGGCTATTTGGTTCTCTGGATATTTTTGGTTCATGCGTGGGAATGCCATTGAGAAGAGGAAGGAGACAACAATTGTTATTAACACATTTCATCGTGCCAAATAGTCATCTACCATGCCTTCTTCGGGGGGGGGGGGGGGGGGGGGCTAGCCTACAAGGTCGCGGCGATGGTGCGATTGGTAAAGAAAACTGTGGGCCAACTGATGGGTCCACATGGTTTCCCAGATAGTGTTGGGATCGATGGAATGAGCAGCAGGTGACTCGAGAAGAAATGACAGTCATACCGAGGGCAGATGACCCCGGGTTTGAAAATGGTCTCTCTTCCCTGTGCTGCTAGCAAGGACAACACATGCGAGTTGCTGGGCGGATTCGGTCTGCAAGAATCTCGTGAGGAGCGAGCAGGCGCCGCTGGTAGGGCACCGATGGTGGGGCGCTAAAAGGGGAGATTGAGGGAGGCTTCAGTTGTAGCTGGGGACAACGGGACAACGATAGGACAAAAAACAGAACTACGAGCGATGTTGCTTCCCCTTGACAAGTGCATCGTTTACCACATGGATGTCTTCGTCGACGGCGATATGGATCGTGGAGGAGCTAGTGACGGTATGTGCAGGGACCGGACGCATCGGCCGTGTTGGGAGGCGTTGGAGTGCTTGTTGGAGACGACACAAATGCCGTTGTGTTCGTCTATTGGCGTAGAGGCCGCTCCACACTTGCGGAAACTAATGAAGTAGGGTGGATTAAAATGACAGTGACATCATAGAAGGGGGAGGGGGCATGCATCGTCTTTCCCACCAAAAAAAATTTGAAGTCCTCCATCTTATCACTATCATTTCTCCCTCATTCGACCATGGTTTTTTGAGAAACCACTAGTATTTTGTGACCTGGACGAGCATTGATAGGATAATCCATGATGATGATACTACATGCACGAGTCATGCGGTATTTTGTTTGGGTACATTGTTTTGATAACAATTATTTACATTCTCCATGCAAATGTTACCGTTATGATTTAAAATGAGGGTCAATAAATCACAAGGGGTCTAGAGGAAAACAAGCATTTCAACGTGAAATAGGATTATATGTTCTTCGTAACTTCACCCTCTTGTTCATTAAAAACAGGAGAAATTCTGACCTGTTCTCTTTTCCAGCAAAACCGAAACCCCATCGGCAGATTTACAGATTCTCATGAACTGGATCTCCACATCCTTCATAACCTCCGCCATGCTCGCATATACTCTGGAACCTGGAGTTCCTGATGATTCAATGCGTTCTGATTCTAGAGATATGTTCTCTGCCTCCCACACCTTCTCGAATTCTCTGCCGGAATCAGCCCAACTCTCACCGCCGGCTTGTACGCCAACATGGCTGCGCTCGGTTTTTGGTTTCTCATTCCCCGTTCTTTCTCTGTTTTCGTCGCCATTAACCTCTTCTAGTTCCGGAATTCCTTCTTCTTCCCTAATCTTCCCGAGCTTAGCTATATCATCAGCATCATCATCGATTATCCTATCAATGCTCATCCAGGAAGGGTAGCCATAAGAATCCAATGAAGGAAATGGGTTCCATGGGTGATCCCACTGCGATGCATAATAGTATGATCCTATCGACCCACTTTCTTCTGATTCAGGTTCTTCCTCGACAGAAACGGTAGGATTTCCTCCCGACCTCAAATGATTCACCACCCGAACACTGGCCTTCCCCAACTTCCCCTGTTTTTGCCCTCTCAGAGTAACTCCGCTTATTTCCGGTCTCGGTTTCTTCAGAGAAGCGGCGGCATAAGAGTCAAAAAAGAAGTCTTGGCGGTAGTCGGCCTCCACATAGTGGGCGAGAGCGGCGGAAACTCGCTCAAGCGACTGAATGTAAGCAACGTGATCAGAGGCGAACCTGTCTCTCAGATGAAGCGCCTGCTTTATGAAGTTCTTCCTGTCCCGGCAAAGCTGCACGATTTCGTCGTCATCAAATTTTGACGCCGCGCATCCCATACTCGCTTCAGGTAGTTAGAAGAAGAGGCGTGGATCGGCCGCTCAGAGAAAACGATGGCAGTCAAGCTTTGAGGAAGGCATTATGTAAAATTCCCATATTTATGGCTGCCAAAGGCATGGCTCAAGTGCAGGTTTCATTACTTATCTCCAAAGGAAACAAAAAGTATATCCACTATCAAAAAGGATTAACAAGAAAGCAGGCCAAGTATTAGGAAAGAGGAAACCTAAGGCTTGTTTAGGGAAAAATTGTTGAGCATGTGAGGGCAAGCAATATTGGAGCATCATATACACTACCATGCATTCGTTATATTTGTTGAAAATGTTGAAGTGAGAATTTTTGGAGAAGTCGGACAGACTGATTGGGCAGTCTGCACAGACCGCAGAGACTGCGCGGACTAGGCGGATATCATTGGCGGATAGCCTAGCCGGATAGCCGGTTTTAGCTGTGGTTCTTCTCTGGCGGTCTGGACCAGCAAGCACTCTGGTGATGTGATCGAGCGGATAGAGTTGTTATCCGCGGGTTAGTGGAGGACTTCTTTGCAAGTCGTCGAATTCGGCACGTTCTCTGATTCACAAGAAGGCTGTCGGATATTGCGGACTGGGTGGCTTGTCGCCAGGTCGCAGGAGCTTTCTCGGGCGAGATAGATCAGAGATTGCTGGTTGACGTTGCGGACTCATTTTGGAGCTCGCCGGTGTCCGATATGGATCTGTGCTTGCGGTCTGGATGATGGATCGTGGTATAGGCACAGTTGCGCTGACATTTTCCTGGAGGTCGCACAGGTTAATCGAGCAATCCGCATGGTGGCGGGCTGGAGTTGTTCAGTAGGGCGCGATCTCGGTATCAGGTGGCGCAGTTAAGATTGGTAACCACGGTTTTCGTTGGACTTGGTCTTGTGGGGACTAAGTCCAGTTAGTTGCCAAGTTCGTCGAGTTCGCCTTGTTGCGGACTGCTCGGTATTCCCAAGGTCGCTGGTGCGGACTACTCTGGTTCTCACCGAGTTCGACAGTATTGATTGGACGGACTCCAAATCACGGGCTGCGAATTCGCGGACTTGTAGCGTGTTTGCGGGGTTGGCAAACTCGTTTGTGTCTGCTCTGTGCTGATACTTGGTGTCAGTCGACAGGTCTGATGGGCGGTTATCCTATCGGTGTAGGTGGTGACGACACTCCTCCTCACATCTATAAATATGACTCCTGGGCTCGTCATTAAGAAGCAGTGGACAGTAAGAACGAGCTCGCCCTTGATTTTGCTGTTACGGTTTTCTAACCGCTGCGACTAAGGAAGTTGGTTCTGTGCAGGCTGTGCGGCTAACACCAGACGGCTAGGCGACTGGCGGGAACGTTGGTGTGGAACAGTTCACGGATATGGTCAACGGTTAGCAGCAGGTCGCAGTCTTGCGGCTTGATCTCTTTCTCGAATAGTTGCGGATAAGCGGAGCAGTTCGCCCGGTCAATCAGCGGGTTCTGTTCCGGGCTCAGCAGTTGCAATAACAGAAGTCCGCGCGGTTAGCCGCGGTTAGGCGGCTTCGGCGGTCTTGGTGGACTCAGCTGGCGAGTAGGCGGCTTGTGCGGTTACTGAAATCAGTCCGCATGGTGGCGGGCTGGAGTTGTTCAGTAGGGCGCGATCTCAGTATCAGGTGGCGCGGTTAAGATTGGTAACCACGGTTTTCGTTGGACTTGGTCTTGTGGGGACTAAGTCCAGTTAGTTGCCAAGTTCGTCGAGTTCGCCTTGTTGCGGACTGCTCGGTATTCCCAAGGTCGCTGGTGCGGACTACTCTGGTTCTCACCGAGTTCGACAGTATTGATTGGACGGACTCCAAATCACGGGCTGCGAATTCGCGGACTTGTAGCGTGTTTGCGGGGTTGACAAACTAGTTTGTGTCTGCTCTGTGCGGATACTTGGTGTCAGTCGACAGGTCTGATGGGCGGTTATCCTATCGGTGTAGGTGGTGACGACACTCCTCCTCACATCTATAAATATGACTCCTGGGCTCGTCATTAAGAAGCAGTGGACAGTAAGAACGAGCTCGCGCTTGATTTTGCTGTTACGGTTTTCTAACCGCTGCGACTAAGGAAGTTGGTTCTGTGCAGGCTGTGTGGCTAACACCAGGCGGCTAGGCGACTAGCGGGAACGTTGGTGTGGAACAGTTCACGGATACAGTCAGCGGTTAGCAGCAGGTCGCAGTCTTGCGGCTTGATCTCTTTCTCGAATAGTTGCGGATATGCGGAGCAGTTCGCCCGGTCAATCAGCGGGTTCTGTTCCGGGCTCAGCAGTTGCAATAACAGAAGTCCGCGCGGTTAGCCGCGGTTAGGCGGCTTCGGCGGTCTTGGTGGACTCAGCTGTCTAGTAGGCGGCTTGTGCGGTTACTGAAATCAGTCCGCGCGGTTAACTTTTTGTTGCCATTTTTTGGTTTCCCAAGTACATTGTAAAAATCATGTATTGTAATGTATACCTCGGCCTGTAATAGAAGTTAATTCCAATCAGAATCTCTTGTGCTACTGTTGCTTCTGTCTTTTACTTAGCTTTGATTGTGGTTGAGTGTTCCTGCGACCTCGTTATCTCCCGCTTATTAAATTTTTGCATGGTATCAGAGCGAGGTTGAATAGTAGCAGTTCACCGTTCTAAGATTGTTATACCTTCGTTGAAGCTCAAGTGATTCAGCTGATGGGAAAAAATGACAATGCTGAAAAAACATGTTTATTAAAATTATATTCTTCATTATCAATGCTTCAAAACGTCATTTTTGATCTTCAATGTCAAAACTGTCATGACCTCCATTCCCACCACTCCATTCTCACCACTCCATTCCCACTACTCTCATTCCCAACTCTCCAAAACACCACCGCCAATGAGTCAATATCCAACATTCAACTCACGGACAAATCAAAATTCACCACCATAAAAGATGCTATGATTGCAAACATGCCAGGTTGCTGGTATAGAAAATGTCATCATGCATGCAGGAACTATGAGTCCAGATCTTTCACTTGACAAATTATGAAGAACTTAAGATTGATTGTTTGATAGTCACAAAAATATCGTTTCTCCACGTGATGTTTGTTGAAATCGGAAAAATTTTCTATTCCAAAATTCGAATCAATGCAGCGTAAGGTTACTGGTACAGCGGTCAGCTTGACAAGCTCAGACACAGAAATAGAGGGAAAATTAGAAGGACCCCATGTGCTCACAAGGAGGTCCCACCACATACTCGAATGCTTAGAAGAATCTTTCCCACCACAAGTAAGGATGACCGAACATGGTACAAGGTGAACACTAGCTAGCGACTATCACAAGATGACGACCAAGAGGATGATCACTGTATCCCGGCTCCAGTCCTTGATAGCAGGATCCTAAAGCTCAACCAAAAGTCCAGATAAAAGGTTCAGTAGAGATCTTTTGCGAGATTCTAAAGTTCATATCTTTGTATTTCTGGGGTCCTATTTATAAGAAAACCTAAGGGTGGGGTGGGGGTGGGGAGTCTTATTTATAGTCCAACCCCACCTGATGACTAGACGACTTCTCAAAGAACTCGCCCGACTTTGGGCAAGTATCTGCCATAGTCGTCTACCCGACGAGTATGCGAGTGAAGCTCTCCATATTCGTCCATGCCTTCAACTGCCTTGAATGCTGACTCTGAATTTTACCTTGACCTGTTGACTTTGACTCTTTGCTGGTCTGACTCTGAGTGGGCCCACACTCAACGAATATGAGTTGTACACAATCCTCGCTCTTTATGAGCGATGTAGGAGCTTGAAAAGAAACATTCAACGCTTATTCAACGAGCTGTTTCTGGCAAATATTTGGACAACTCGCAACCTATGGTTGTCGTTTGATTTTTATAAATAAGGGGGGGGGGGGGGTGGCTCATCTTTGTGGCACACCTTCTGAACTCGCACAAGATGTCGCAATCTGACGAGTAAGTTTATAAGGTGAGCATTGCTGCTTTGTCGGGATTCTTGGAGCCGAAGGCGTCAAAAATTCCCCATGATGGCGATGATGCTGCCGAGCTCCCTCCGCCAAAGAAGAAGAAGCTGAAGAAGTCACTTACCTCTAAGAAGAATAACCCGTCTCCTGGCACCGAGGATGTCGTCACTCCAGGCGACCATCCCGAGATCCTCATCGACACTCAACAGCTGTGCGATGAACTTGGTCTGGGCGACTATGCTGAACCAACCCCGACGAAACCTTCTCGCAATCTTCCATTGTCGTCACCTACTGCTGCAAACCTCGTCGGGTCCCAAGCCCATACGCAGTCAGACCTCTCTGCCCCGCGAGGTTAGAAGTTCGTCGTTGTCTACCTCAAGTTGCCACAACTTCTTGATTGCCGCCTTATTGACGATTTTTTGTTACTCGTAGTCCCACTACCGACTACCGTGGCTTCTTACGAGCATTTGGATGTACCCCTACTGTGGCCAATTTCACTGATCGCGCTTGAAGCCCGTCAGGAGTCGCGACCTGACCATTTTATCCGGATCAACGACGGTTCGAAAAAAAGACCAGAGAAGCAAGTCCCCGATGCGAGGAACATGGACATTCCTGTGGAGAAGACCTCGCAACCTGGGGCGAGTAAGACTTCTCTCCCCGTGACAGGCCCGTCGCAACCTTCAACGAGTACTCCTCTACCGCCGCCACCGCCGCCGACTTCATCTGCTCCTTTTGATACTCTCCCCCAGAAGGCTCCTACTCCCCTGAACGCTCCCACATGCTTATCGCAAGGTCGAGGAGGAAGACACTCCCACTACTTCCCGCCGAGGACAGGATGGAGAGATTCTGGTGGTCGCGGCCAGGGGCAAGCCACAGAGCGTTAGAGAGGCTCGTCGTTGGACCTGCGAGATTCAGTTTGCCGCAGCCCTTCCCCCCGCCGATCTCGATCTCCTCGGCCGGGTAACTGGCTTGTTGTCGAACGGTGGATTGCTTCTTTGTTAGGGGTGCAACTTGGATCGGTTCGGAACCGGAACCGACCCACGGTCCTATTGTACATAACCAGATCCGAACCATTTGCTTCGGTTCAGTTCCGGTTCGGTTCTCGATTCTGCCTATGTCTAACAAAATTTAAAAATAGTTTTTCCAACTCATGATTCATTGTAATATAAGTTTCAATATCTCAAAATTGTTGAATCATGACTTTATATCATATTGAAATCATACAACTACACAAGTACAATAAATATTTTCTTAGCCATAAAACTTTATTCTCGATTATTTTCGCGTATTTGGTCATACGACTATAACCAGTGTCTCAAAATATTTTCTTTAGCATTGATATTCGGTTCTCGGGTCGGTTCTGGGTACCCAACCCTTGGAACCAGGAATCGAACCGAATTATCGGTTCTGATATTATGGGAACCGGACCCGAACCAGAGCTATTTGGAACCGACCCAAACCAATAGTTTCGGTTCGGTTTTCGGTTATTCGGTTATTTTTGCACACCTCTATTCTTTGCTGTATGGGCGACTTTCTCTTTGTTTTGACACGCCACCCTTCTACGGGGGGGGGGGGGGGGGGGGCTTTCATCGATGCCCTCTACCTCCCAGCCCACGAATATCGCCAGACGGCTCGTTCCTACATGGAGCTGGAAGCGAAGTTCGATCAGCTCGCTATTTGTGATCCTCATCGACGGATCTCGACACTGGAGGTTCAAATAGCGAAGATGGAGGAATTCTCGGAGAGGCTCGCTGTTGTTGAATCCGGCCTCCACATGGTCAACGAGCTGGAACGGCGACAGTCCATGACCGAGCATCACCAACAGCTATACCACGATGAGCTGACCGGGATGCGCGCAAGCACTAGGTGACCCAAAACACTAACTTGCTCGCTTGGTCAGACGACTGAGAGTTGAAGGGCAAGGCATATGATGTCGCCTTCGCGCTCTACAGCCGCGCGAGCACCGAGTCGCTGCAGGACATCGACGCACATGATCTCCCCAACCAAACTGCTCGCTCGCTCCTGCGAGCTGCCGAGCTGGGCCACTACACGACAAAGAGATTGCTCGAGCCCCAGGAGCAACTTAGGGTGGTGGCAAAGAAGATGCTGGAATTGGGGCTCCAGGATTCCCAGTGCAAAGTATATAATGTAGTCTTGTTTCTAATGCGCGACTTTCAGATAGTCGCTCTTTGATAATCGCCTTGCTGTTGATTGTTATTGTTACTTCACAGGAAACCGAGACGACAAAGAAAATCTCCGAGCTGGAGCACGAGCTCGCGGATACCAAAGCCGCACTGGAAGCCGCCCAGGTGCGGAATGCCGAGCTAGAAACTCGCCCTGCCGAGCCGCAGCCGGCGGTAGCAAGTACTTCTGTGATGGGAAAGAAGATCCGCTTCCACGCTGACAAGATGATTCACTACTCCAAAATTTAGATCAATGCAACCTAAGGTTACTGGTCCAGCGGTCGGGCTTGACAGTTTGACAAACTCGGACACAAAAATAGAGGGACAACTAGAAGGACCCCATATGCTGTGGCATGGAGGTCCCACCACGTACCCGGATGCTTAGAAGAAGCTTTCCCTCCACAACCAATGATGACCGAGCAGGGTACTAGGTGGATACTTGCTGGCGACTATCACAAGATGACAACCAAGAGGATGATCACTGTCTCACTGTACCACCCCGTGTTCGCCGAGTGGGTCCTCCAGGCCAGACGAGTAGACCACGACGACCTGACCGCGCCAGAACAACATGCGGGCGAGCTGCACGAGCTGGCTGACCCATCCCCCACCCGCCTGGAGTTCGTCGAACTGGGCCTAGCTTTCGTCAAACTGAGCTTGGGTTGAGCTCGACGTTCGTCGAACGGAGCTCGGCGTTCGTCAGACGAAGCTCAGTGTTCTTCAAGCTAACCTCGGGAGTTGAAAATCCGAATTCGTTGAACCAAGATCGGCGAGCTCCTCTGGAACTTATGTAGTGACAATCTCAGACCGGCTAGCCCGCTCTCTCATAGGCGGCCTGGCCGCCAGCCCGCCTCAGAGCGAGGATCGGGGGGATGCGACAGCCTGGCTCGAGCTTGCCTAAGGAGGGAAGGCGAGCTGCGGGATCCAGGTCGCGCCCGCCGCAGCGAGGTGGAGAGTTACGGCGAGCTAACCTCCAAATCCTTGGGACTTGCCCAGTGGGGCCTAGAGGCAAAATTACCTGGGTGCCTTTGCCAGGGGTGCGAATAGCTTGATAGAACAACGAAGTTACGTTGTTGGCAGACCCAGTTGGGCTGCATATAGTTGTTCAAAACAGCGGAGGTTGGCTATTTGCAGACCGTTTTCAGAAATATATAAATAGGACCCAAGAGCCACCTTAGAAGGCATACTTACTAGTGTTCAGATCTTCTTGCGCTTTCTGAGGTAGCCTTAGCTCGGCCTTTGGCTAAGGAGTGAAAACGCTCTAAGATCTTTCGGGTGTGTGGTGAGACCTCCACATCGAGCCCTTGAGTCAGTTTCTATTTCTTTTTGTTATTTGGCTTGTCGGAGAGAAGTAGGAGCGCGATCGCCCCTTCCCCAAGGGTGAACTCCACAAGAGACCGAGATTTCGGTTTCAACATTTTGGTGCAGTGAGCGTGTAGAGTGATCAACACAGAAAATCTTCAGTAGGCTAGATGACAGGAGAGAAGTAGGTGCACGACCACCCTTTTCCAAGAGTGAACTCCAAAAGTGAAACTGAGCTTTCGGTTTCAACACTCACGACTCCACTCCTTGATAGCAGGATCCTAAAGCTCAGCCAAAAGTCCAGAGAAAAGGTTCAGTCGAGATCTTTTGCAAGATTTCGATGCCCATATCTTTGTACCTCTGGGTCCTATTTATAGGAAAATCAAGGGGTGAGGGAGTCTTATTTATAGCCCAGCCTCACCTGACGACTAGACGACTTCCTGGGGAACTCGCCCGGCTTTGGGCGAGTATCTGCCTTAGGCTCTGTTTGGTTGGGCTGTTGCTGATGAGAAGCTGTTGATGAAAAGCTGCTGATAGAAAAAGTGCTGATTATAGAAAACAGAGTTTTGTTAAAAACCTGTTTGGATGAAATGAAGTTTCAAAAATGGAGTTTTGAAAAAGTTATTTGGAAACAAAACGAAGTTTTTAGTGATAGCTTGACATGTCGCGCAATATACCCACTTCTTCTTCCAAACCCCAAATGATCGTTCTATCACACTTATAAGCGATGAGTGTGCGTGATTGAATATCTCCCGACGTCCTTCTGCTCGACGACCACCACGAGCAAAGTCAGGTAGATGATACCGTGTATCTTGATACGATTTCAAGTATGCTCTTTGCAGAGGATAACCAGAATCTACCATGTAATATTTTTCTAAAAATTATTAAAAATTATTTACCAACAAAATGTTTGTATAGTAATAAATAAAAAAATAAAATTTTAAATTGTGAAGACCCTTTTTCCGGGCTTCCCAAATTGATCGGCAGTGATTTTCACCAGTGAATTGTAGTAAAGAGTACAAAAGAGTAACACAACGTTTTATTTCATTCCTTTATTTATGTACATGATCATACAAGCGTTTACTCGAAATCTGCTAAAAATTTACAGTAATATTTTGAACATAGTAATTTGTGACTCTCAGAACCCTCTTCGATTCCTTTATAGACGTTCAACCATACCTTCTCTAACTTTTCTGGTGCGAACCTCCGTCGTATATCTGGAGTTCCACCTGATGTCTGAAAAAAATGAATCCACCGAGGATTAGTCATAAAAAAATATGACTAGGTGAGATAAATATTTTGTGAAATGTAGTACATGCAAAAAATGGAAATATTATCAATATGCATACAGTACAATAATGAATAATATCCTTCTCGAAGCTAAAATCTTAATTACCCCTTAATTTAAGTTACATAAAATAGGAAATGCTCCGGTGATGCAAACATGAATTGGGCCCCGCCCCCGAAAGACGTAATTGTAGGCTCACCCCTACTGGTGAATCCATCAGTGGATGCCTCCACATCATTGAATTTGAAACCATCACATTTCCCCATGCAGAGTTTTAAATGAATTTTATCTTGTCATGAATAGGAGTTGGTAATAAACTGATCCCCTCAGAAATAAATATATCGCTTTCATATTTTTCCCTTGCCCACATTTTATCCCACAGCGATATCTTAATGAGTTAAACTCATATGCACATGCACTTGTGTATTTCATAAAATGCAACAGAATAGGAAAGTAAGTGAATAACTAATATCCTAAAGGAAAAACTAGCCCAATATTTATATATATTATGCCCACTAAACCAGCAAAGGTGAAAGCCCACATAAAAAAATAACCCAAACTCATCCAAAAATATCAAAATGATAAGCAAAACAAAGAAAAACAAAATTAGTCAAAATACTGTGATAATATAAAGTGTCGTTTTCATCATTGGGGAGAGAAAAATAAATAAAATTTAGTGCGCAAAAAATGAGGGTGTTACATAAATAATTACCTAGAGGTGGATGCAGGAAGTTATAACGAAAATCACTTATGGCGAAATTGAAAATGCGACTATCGTGCGCTGATCCCTCCCAACCCGGCATAACGAAGGTGAAACATATGTTGAAATCACAAGCAACAATGACGCAACGTGATCGGCAAAAATGCAAGCCGGCTAGGTGGAATGTCCGACGGAGGTTGATTGAAGAAGAAAAGGTTTCAATTTTTTTTTCCTGGAAGAAAATTCGGCAGGCGATGATGGAGGAAGAGAGGAAGGTTGGGGAGATCAAGGAAGATGTGGAGATCGAAGAAGATCGGGAGATCGAAGAAGAGAAGGATCGGGACATACCAGTTGATCGAGGATCGGGATGTGGAGCGGTGGTGTTTCGCCGTGCCCGACGGGGACGATGGATCAGGATTTGTTCGCTGCTTGCGAAGACGGCGATCGGGAGGGATATCAGGCCCAGGTTGCGGCTGAACGCGAAATAAAACAGCTGATGGAGGGTTACTTAAAACAATGGAAAATTAAAAACGCCGGATATGAAAACAGCAGCCCCAAACGCCGCTTATGCTCATAATTGCGGTGCGTTTCAACCGCACCGTAGGCAAAAAGCCCAACCAAACGCTACCTTACTATCAAAACACCGGTGCGTTTCCACCGCACCGCAGACAAAAAGCCCAACCAAACGCTACCGTAGTCCCTACCAAGTTGCCGTTTGAGGTTTGCCTCCTCACACAATCGAAGGCCTGGATCTCGGCCAAACACTAAGTAAATATACAAATCCACAATAAGAAGTAGGTGTGCAACTCAGGTTGGTTCGGATCGGTTCCACCCCCAAAAAATAACCGATGCATATGGGTTTGGTTGAGTTTACAAAATCGGAACTGACTAATGTACCCAACGTATTGAACCAGATCTGAACCAAAAAAAGAAAGTTAGGTTCTCAGTACAACTCAAGTGTCGTAATATCTTTTCATATAAACTCGTATATTAGTGAACATTCATAACTGTTGTATTCATTTAAACAAATAGTAAATAGTAAATATATTTTGTAAATGAAATAATATGATGAAACAAGTGCATGTTTAGAAGAGTAAAAATTCATGCATAATCTTCTTTAATTTGCACTAACATACCCTTCAAAGACCAAAAAAATTCATGCAATGACATGAATTAAATTTTGAATGCAACACTATCAGACTCATATTGAACCGACTGTGGATAAGCATGATGAGTGAAACTTAACTTTGAATGAATCGGAATGCTCATATTGAATGAAACAAGGATGAGATGACTCGTATGTTTCTAATATTTAATTTCAATAACTCGGTTATTGAGTTAGTTATGGGCACCTGAATGTAAGAACCGAGAATTGAACCGAGCTCGCCATTCATCCAGCTCGACGTTCCACCTAGTTCAATGAGTAAATGTACTTATTTTATGCGCCCGAGGGGATTTCCTTCACCGTCATGATCTTCCAAGACTATGGTTCATATTGTGGCTTCCTCTCCCAAAATTTTCAACACACTAACGCGGCGACAGTTGAAAGGGGGGAAAGAAATTAAGAACATTGTATGTAATCTTGTGAAAATGGGCTTGTGGGTGGAAAAGCTCCTCTGACTACGACGCGGCTCGTTGGGAATGAGTTTCACGAGACTGCGACCTTCAACGAACTGCACCTTCTTTCGGCAAGGGGATTTACTTCTCCTGGGTGTCAAAAGAAATTCTGTTTTTTTTTTCATGTTCTTGCTTATGGTGATTTTTGAAATTCATGTTTGCGGATATCCACAAATAAGAGGCTAATAACAATACTGTCGCGTGTCACCCGACCTTTTCTCCGGTCCAGAGAATTGGACCGCCTTAGCTCGGAGTCGAGCCGAGTGCGCAATCAGTTAAAGAAAATTGCAGCAATGGACAAGAGACGTTTTTGACGTGTAAACCCCGAAAAGGGTGTAAAACCACGTGCCCGGAATTGTGTCGAGCCAAAATCCACTAGCTTCTCGAGATATTACAGATGTTGATTTGATCTCGGAGGGAGACAGACCGCTACACCGTTATAAGTACAAAAAATGAGGAAAAATGACTAAGTCCTCGGAGCCTCGATGAAAGCGCTCCGGTCTTGAGATGACGTCGAGTTCACAGAACCTTGGTCAGAGAGTTCCGGCTGGAAAATCTTCCAAGTCATCCGTGCTTCAGGAAATTGCGCTCTCATTGATGCGGAGCCTGGATGGGAGCGCTCTCGTAGAGGCGGTTGACGTCACTTGAGGCGTGAAGGGTTCGTGTCGCAAGGAGAGGAGTAGAGCGAATTTCTGAGCGGAGAGTCGGTCTAAGTCCACGATTCTCGCCGGAAAACCTTAGAGCTCTCTCTCTTGCCTCTGAAGTTGTTTGGGTTGAAGTCAAGGTCTGGGGGCCTATTTATAGTTTTCTGGAGTAGCGCGTCAGTAATTAGGCCGGACAGTGATTCGTGCTAGCGAATGACGTTGCTCCGTTTTGATCACGCAGATCACCATTTTATCTAAATGACTAAAGTGCCTCTCCTTACCCCCGGGAAGTTCGGGAGGCCCTAACAAGGTGCCCGGAGGCGGCAGGGGCCATCGGCGGCGGCAGGGGCGGCCGCCGGCGTGAGGGAGCGTCGAGCTCAACGTGCGGCCGCGCGGGATGCGATCGCGCGGGAGTGCGACCGGGGGCCGCACGGGCTGGCCGGGTGCGGGGGTGGCCGCGCGGGCTGGCCGGGTGCGGGGGGTGGCCCTCGCGGGTTGGCCGCGCGCGACTCGGCCTGCCGCGTGCGCTGGCCGCGACACGGGCTTGCGTGCTAGTGCGTCCGTCTGGTTCTTCCGGCTGCGCGCGGTTCTCTACGTGTCGTTGGACCGGTTGGGATCACTTTCACTTGGACCGGGTTGGCTCAGAATTTTCATGGGGATTCTATCAAATGTCCCCAAATTTTCAGGAGTCATGCTCCGTAAAGCAATGAACGCGGAAATTTCTTGCGTCTCCCGGAACGTTCCAGTGATCATAGAATCTTCTGATATATTTTGCAAGATACGGGCCAGAGATCGAGACTTATTCACTGCCTATTTTGGGACAGGAAAATTTGGCAAATAATATCCTTCAAATTCGGACGCCTTTCATTATGAGTGTTGCTCTGAAGACTATAAATTAAAGAGGGTCACTGAATTCTTTTCTCCCACTGTTGTAGAGATTTCTGAATTTGTAGAATCCGGCGCATGAGTTAGCGGATTTCAACGATTGTCATGTCTCCTTCAAAAAAGGTCAGTGTTTTTTCGTTACTTGAAAGCGAAGAGCGAGGCGAGCGAGGAAGCGCGCCGGGATGGAGAAAGGCGGAGGGGGCGGCCGACATGCAATGACATGCTTGTGCCTCGAGAACACCACGTACGAGTGGGGCTAACCCCGCGACCGCGCGGGAGTGGGGCCGCCCGCACGCACGAGGCGGCCCGCGCGGGGCAGCCCACGCGGATGTGGGGCGTCATGCGTGCTGGCGTGGCCACACGCGCGGGTCGATTCGTGCGGATGTGCGGGCACGGAGCCTCCTGCGTGCTCAGGGCACCTTGCGCGGATGCGCGGGGAGGCCTGCGTTTGTGCCCGGGGGTTGTTTCGCGTCCGCTCTGCTTTCGATGCACGCCGATTTTTCTTTTCCTTCGCTTGGGCAGGTGTCGACGCCCATTTTTCTTTGCAAGTGCCAAAAGGTGGCGTTATGCAATGGTCGATGCGTCTCCCGTCAACTTTGAACCCTGCCCGTGTGGGCAGTTGGAGGAAACACTTAGGTATTCTGGAGGATGTGGAGATCGTGATCCCGTCTCCTACGAAGCGCGTTCACCGCCTTCCTTTGGGCTACTTTGCAGTTACAGAGGGGTGTTTGAAGGCGGGCTTCCGGATACCTCCCTCTGAGGAGGCGATCGTTGTTCTTCATTTCTGCGGCGTTCCCGTGACATAATTTTCTCTCGTGGGATTGATGAGGATCATGGAGCTGCTTTACTTTTTTCGGGAGCACAGCTCTTGGTTGTCAGCCCGCCTCTTTCGCAAGTGGTGCGAGGTCTGCCTTGGCCCGGGCGACTGTGCCGATGAGCAACAAGATGTGATTGTCGTTCGAGGGCAAGACCGATTTCGTCACAGTGGGACACTGTATGGGTTCGTCAAGAACTAATGGGAGTTGCACAAGATCTGAGATAATCCTCCTGACCGCCTTCGTCGCTTGAAGGGGAAAGAACATGACTTTACCCCACTGCTGGGCTTTGAAGATCCGCACGAGCTGGGCGCCATTCTTTTCATGATCAGTGCCTTTGTTGTTGAGAAGCGGCTAGTTCTAGCGGGCCTTTCGTCGGATATAGAGCGAATCTGTCCTGCGTCCCTGGGGCTAAGTAAGAAGAGGAAGCTGGATTTTTCGCAGCATCAAGGAGAGTGGGTCGCCATCGGATTCCCCCGAGGTCGTCATTGACGTTACCGAGGATTGCCTGGACGACCTAGTCGCCGACTTCCCGCCTATGGAGACGAGGATGCACCAGAGGTTACTGCGATCGTGTCCGCTTCTCGTACGGTCCCTGAGCCGCCGTTCGAGGTGGGGAGGGGGAGGAGCCGAGAGTGTTCCGCTTACTAGGTGCTCCTTCGGAAGGTATGTTCATTTACCCCCAGTGTTTTTCCTCTTTGGCCATGCGCTGTGCAAGTGAATAATTGCTTTTTTATGTTTGCAGCTTGACGAGATTTGCGATATTGCGCTTTTGTGGAATGATGCCTACGTTTTCACAAAGGAAGATTTTCTTTCGCTACGGGGGAAACTGGCCGCGTCCGAGGAGTCACTGGCAGAGGCCCGAAGGTAGAAGGAGATTGCTTCTTGGCTAGTCAGTGTCGAGACCCAGCTGTCCTCTGCTCAATCTGAGGTGGAGTCTCTTCTGGCCAAGTTGAGCGCCGCCGACTCTAAGATCAGGTCTCTTTACCGGAGGTTGGCTTCAGCGGAGGTGACTCTCGAGGAGATCAAGCAGTTGTGGGAAGAGAACGCTCGGCTGATTTCTGAGCGAGAGGAGGTCGAGGCCGTTCATGCGGCTGCGGTGGCTGAGTACAGATCTTCTCATGACTTTGAGATGGAGCGGTCTCGCATTGCGGAGGAGACACGCTCGGAGCTGATGACGACAGAGGTTGATTCGCTGGTAGAGGACGAGCGTGAGGCTGCTTATTCCTTGGGCTTTGGCAAGGGGCTTCAAGCGGCTCAAAGGTTTCCAGAGCTCAATACCCTGAGCGTGGAGGATGCCTTAGATGACGACGTTCATGCCGTCGCGAAGGGTTGATCCTTTGGACTTCTTCTTCTCGAGTTAGTTTTCACTGTTCCTGTCTTCGAGTTGTTGGCGCGTTCCACACCGTTGTATGTTTTTGCTTTTTCATGATGATGTATCCCACGCGACACTTATCTCTTGATTAGAGACCTTTTTTGTTTTTGGATCTGTTTTCCTTGGTTGTGCTTTTTGGTGCGTGTGTTCGTTCTTTTGAAGAGTCACGCTTGGTTTGAGTGTTGCTCGCTTGCTTGCGTATTGAGCAAGGATGATAGAGGACCTTTGTCCGCGACTGTCGGGAGAGCTAGGATTCGTCCGAGAGGAAGTGGCAAAGAGCCCTTGCTCGTTTGGCCTTTGGAGAACCGAAGTTCGTTTAGATGAGGGTGACAAAAAGCCATTGTCCGTTTGCGTTTTAGGAGAACCAGGGTTCGTCCCAGTGAAGGTGCAGATGAAGCTTTGCCCATCTCGCCTAGGAGGACCGGGGTCCGTCCGGGAGGAGGTGACGAAAAACCTTTGTTTGTTCGTGCCTCAGGAGAACCCAGGTTCGTTCAAGTAATGTTGCATATGAACCTTTGTCCCTCTCGCATATGAGACCGGAGTCTGTCCGGGTGGAGGTAGCGAATAACCTTTGTTCGTTCGCGCCTCGGGAGAACCGAGGTTCATCCAAGTGCTGGTGCAGATGAACCTTTGTCCATCTCGCCTAGGAGGTGCAGACATACTTTATCTGTCTCGCCTGGGAGGACCGGAGTCCGTCCGAGAGGTGCAGTGTACAACCCCATATTCGCTGAGTCAGACCAGGAGGCATCAACAGTCACAATTAGGCTAGCCAGAGGCGTTCTCACCCTAAAGAAGCTCTCGCCTGCAAAGCGCCCCGCGCTCGACGATCGTCGAACCAAGATCGTCGACCGCAGCCAAATCGTCGAACGGAGCTCTCTGGCCAAGATCGTCGACCGCAGCCAAATCGTCGAACGGAGCTCTCTGGCCAAGATCGTCGACCGCAGCCAAATCGTCGAACGGAGCTCTCTGGCCAAGATCGTCGACCACAACCAAATCGTCGAACGAAGATCGCTGGCCCGACCGTCGAACGCAGCCAACGCGGGAACGCTTGCGCTAGCGCCAAGCTCCTGTCTTAAAGGAGCTCTCGCCTGTAAGCAGGCGATACCGCTTGCGCCGGGCTCTGGACAGAAGGCTCTCGGCTCAGAGCTCTCGCCAAGTGGGGCCCATGGCCTTAGGTAAAATGACCTAATTGCCCTCAGGTAAAATTACCCCTATACCCTCAGGATAAACCGCGAGATTTGGCTATTGGCAGATCAACCAAGGGCATTTCAGTAATCTCAGGTCAGCAAATGTTATAAATAGACCCATAAGGGCTCCTTAGAAGGCAAGCTTTCATAATCTTCCAATTTCCAGTGCTTTCTGAGGAGCTCCTAGCCCAGCTTTTGGCTTTGGAGGGGAAGCTCTCAGTGATCTTCCGGGTGTGAGGTGGGACCTCCCTGTTGAGGCTTTGGGTCAGTCTTAGGTCCTTTGCGTCTAGTCGAGGGTTGAGGCTTGAGAGAAGTAGGTGTTGGCTGCACCCCTGTTTTGAACTCCCGTTGAGGTCATTTTTGGCTTCAACAGTTCTGGTGCGGTGAGCGTGGAAAGCAGCTGATACAAGAAAGTCTTGAGTTTTGTCCCATGACTGGAGGTGAAGGTGAAGAGTCTGGTTCTGGAGGCTCCCCCACCCGGGGAGAGGAAGCGACAAGGAAGATGCTGGATGAATTCAGGCGAGAAGTCCTGCAGACTATCAGCTTGGCCTTCTCAGCCCGAAGCGAGTGGGCCACCCCTCAGGTTCCGATAGAGGAGGTCCCGCTCTTGGGCGTGAACGCCCCTGGACAGCGCCCGGGGAAGGAGGTCCCGACGGAGGCTGGCGAAAGGGACTTGGCGGCGCGGGAGCTCTTCCCAAGCCAGCGCCCGTGCAAGGAGGCTTTGGCAGATTTGGGCGAGAGGGAGGCGGTAGTGCGAGAGCTCTTCCCTAGGCACGGTCTCGCGGATCGGGCCAGCTGCGGGACGTGCCCTCTCGCCAGGCAGGAGGAGAGAGCCCATTCAGCGAGCTCATCATCTCAGCTCCGATACCGGAGGGGTTCCGGGAGCCTGACATGTCCTACTACTCGGGAAAGGATGACCCTGTACAGCACGTGCAGTGGTTTGAAGATGTCGTTTCGATAAGGCAGATGACAGATGCCTTCAAGTGCCGGCTATTTGCCATCACGTTGAAGGAGAAGGCTCGGGACTGGTTCCACCAGTTGCCAGCAAGGTCGATCTACTGCTTTGAAGATCTGCGAAGAAGTTTCCTGTTGAGGTTCTCAACATCGAAGAAGCGGAAGAAGGAGGCGGAGTGCCTGTTTGCGGTGAGGCAGAAGACGGATGAGACACTGGGTCACTATGTCGACCAGTTTCAGGAAGAGATCCTCCGAGTCCAGGAGGTCCCAGGGTACGCGTTGATGCTCGCCTTTACCCTGAGGCTGAGGCCAGGATTCTTCAGTATGGAGTTGAAGAGAGTACCCCCCCCTCCTTTGAGGAGCTCATGGAGAGGGCGACAAAGGAGATAGACTTCGAGAGAGCAAACCCAACATTCGTCAGGAAGTTGGCCAGACTGGCGGAGGATGATGTGAAGGAACCTGCAGCAGGAAGGCAGAAGGAGCCGAGGGAGCAGAGGGAGCAGAGAGAAGAAAGGAGGAGGGAAGAGCCCCAAAGGCAGGGGCAGCAACAGGGATGGGGGGCCCGAGAGCCGAACAACCGATTGGGTTGGAGGCCCCAGGAGGGTCGCCCCCAGAGCCAAGGAGGAGGCTATCAGGGAAGAGATAATCTACGGGAACCCAGGAGGTTTGACCAACCGGCGTGGAGGCAGGAGCCAAGGGGTCGTGTCCCGCCGCCGCAAGAGGCCATGGAGGTGGGCAGAGGAAGAGGAGCGAGGAGAGGAGTTCGAGGAGCAGGGAGAAGGGGAGGAGGAGAAGGAAGAAGGGGTAGGGTGGCGTTGCTCTTTTGTGACTTCCACCAGGAGGAGGGTCACGCAACGGCCACCTGCCCTGAGTTCTTGGAGATGAGGGAAGCGAGAGGAGCAGGGAGGCAGGATCCGCCGGTTAGGATCATAGAAGTACAGCAGGGGGAGATGGAGGATATGTGTGAAGATCGGGTAGACGTGGGGACCCGGGGAGGAATCAGGGTGATTCACGGAGGAATGAGGATCGAGGCAACTCTCAAGGGGAGCCTGCAAACCATGTACCGAAGGGGGGTCGCCTCTACTTCCCAGGCTCCCCCATCGGAAGAAAAAATCACCTTCTCGTCAGCGGACATGCCAGACTACGAAGATCCGTTCTGTGACGCCCTGGTGATCCAGACGGCGGTGGAGAATTTCACAGTCTCAAGGATACTAGTAGACAATGGGAGCTCAGTCAATGTTATCTTCAAGAAGGCCTTCGATGAGATGAGGGTTGAAGGGAAGAGGATCTTGGCTTCGGATGGACCGCTGTTCGGGTTCTCCGGAGAGAGGAAGGAAGTAGAAGGGGGAGTAGGGATGCACGTGAAGTTGGGGGGCGTGTCACGGAGCTGCAGGTTCGTGATCGTGGACGCCCCAAGCAGCTATAACACCATCTTTGGGCGCCTCCTCATCAGCGCCTTTCGCTGCGTCCCCTCCTCGTTTCATCAGTGCCTCAAGTTCAACAATGGAGGGGTGCAGGTCAGGGTAAGAGGGGACCCGAAGGTGGCAAGACAGTGCTACGTTGCGACAGTCAACATCATATCGTGGATGGCAGAGGCAGAGGAGTTGGAGAAGGAGATGTCGACACATGAAGAGGTTGTCGGAGAAGAGGAGATGAGCCTAGAAGAGGCGAGAGAGGTAACTGAAGAGATTGTCGGAGAAGAGGAGATGAGCCTAGAGGAGGCGAGAGAGGTAGCTGAAGAGGAAGTCGGAGGAGAGGAGATTGAGGAGCAGCAGTGAGGAGATGTGCAGGAGGTCCAGGGAGACGAGGAGCAGGAGAGCCCGGAAGGGGCGATGGAGGCAGAAGAACAAGAAGTAGGAGGAGCTGAGGGAGAGGCCCAGAGGGGCGTGGAAGTCGAGCAGCAGTAGGAGGGGCCGGAGGTGGCGATGGAGATTGAGGAGAAGGTAGGAAGGGAGGAGCTGGAGCTGGAGGAAGTGGCAAGGGTCGGCTGGGAGCAGTCCCGGCTGGAGCCGGCCGAGGAAGTGGTGGAGATGGAGGTCTTCACCAGCGCAGGGCAGGTGCAAAGGGTGCGGGTCAGCGGGGGCTTGAGTCCCGAGGACCGGGAGCGAGTGCGGGCCTGCATTCAAAGCAACATCGACATCTTCGCTTGGAGCGCGACAGACATGCCGGGCATCGACGCGGACGTGGCCTGCCATCGCCTGAACCTGGACCCCCGCACTCGCCCCATACGCCAAAAGATGAGAGCCATCGCCACCAAGCTGGAGGAGCCTATCCGCGAAGAGGTCAGGAAGCTCCTGGAGGCCGGCTTCATCTCAGAGATCCAGTATCCAGGCTGGATCTCCAATGTGGTAATGGTTAAAAAAGGGGGTGGTAAATGAAGAATGTGTATTGATTTTTCTTTGTTAAATAAATCATGCCCTAAGTATTGCTACCCCCTGACTCGGATCGACGCGCTGGTTGATTCAGCCGTCGGTTTTTCTTTCATGAGCTTTTTGGATGCTTTTTCAGGTTATCACCAGATCCGGATGCACCCTCCCGATGTCAAGGATGTTTCCTTCATCACGAGGGAGGGATGCTTCAGTTATAAAATGATGCCCTTTGGGTGGAAGAACGCAGGGGCTACCTACCAACGCATGATGGATCGGGTCTTCCGAGATCAAAGAGGGAGAAACTTGGAGGTCTACGTCGACGACCTAATGATCAAAAGCAAGTGCGTGGATTCACACCTAAAAGATCTAGAGGAGACGTTTGCCACCCTGCGGAGATACAAGATGAGGCTGAACCCCTTGAAGTGTGTCTTCGGGGCCAGCCGCGGGAAGTTCCTTGGGCATCTCTTGACTCCGGCAGGGGTGGAGCCTAACCCGGACAAGATAAAGACCATCCTGGATTTGGAATCACTTCGCGATGCCAAGGAGGTCCAGCGTTTGACAGGCAAGCTGGTAGGGCTGAGCAGGTTCCTCTCCAGGTCAGGAGACAAGTGTTCTTCGTTCTTCAAAGTGCTGCGAGGGAATCAAAGGTTTGAGTGGACCGCCGAGTGCGAAGAAGCCTTCCAAGGGCTGAAGAGACAACTCTCTCAGGCTCCTCTCCTTCAGAGTCCAAAAGAAGGGGAGGACCTGACCTTGTACCTTGGAGTAGGAGCGGAGGCGGTAAGCTCCGTCCTAGTGAGGGAAGAAGGAAAGAAGCAACTGCCCATCTACTACGTCAGCCGGATATTGAAGAAAGCAGAGCTCCGCTACCCCATCCTCGAAAACCTAGCCTACGCTTTGGTCATCTCAGCAAGGAAACTCCGGCCATACTTTCAAGCACATTCGATTAGGGTGGTGACCGACCATCCTCTTCGCAAGATCTTTGAAGGAGTGGAGCACTCGGGAAGACTCGCTAAGTGGTCCATCGAACTAAGCGAGTTCGACATCTCTTTTGTTCCAAGACTCTCCATCAAGACGCAAGCGGTGGCGGACTTTCTGGCGGATTATGTTGTTGAGGTCGAGAAGGGAGACAACAACCATGGGAAGCGTGGAAGATGATGGTCGATGGGGCCTCGGGAAAACATTCCCTCGGGGGAGGAGTGGTGCTGATCAGCCCCCAGGGAGTCGCGATAGAGCAGGCAGTGGCTTACCATTTTCCAGTGACCAACAACCAAGCAGAGTATGAGGCCGTGATCGCCGGCCTTCGCTTGGCAAAGGAGCTTGAGATTCAGGATGTGGAGGCCTTCACCGACTCAATGGTACTATCGTCGCAGATCCGAGGAGAGTTTGAAGCTCGGGAGCCTACCCTCATAAAATACCTCTCCAAGGTAAGGGCGATCATTGGTGGGTTCCGGTCGTTCTCCATCCAACATGTTCCAAGGGAAGAAAATATAGCTGCCGATCGATTGGCTAAGTTTGGACCTCGGGGAGGAGGGACCTTGACAGAGCTATTTCGACCGGCTATCGAGGAAGTGGAGTTGATGGTGGTAGATCGGCGACCCTCGTGGGTGGATCCATTGGTGACCTTCCTAACCACCGGTGAACTTCCTGAGGGGACCAAGGACGGGAAAAGTTTCAGGCGCAATGCAGCTCACTATCTGATGACAGAAGGGGGCCTGCATCGTAAGATGTTGTCAGGGCTCCTAGCTAGATGTGTGACCGAAGAAGAGATCCCAAGGATCTTGGGAGAGGTGCACTCGGGCGAGTGCGACCGTCATTTTGGAGGGAGGATGTTGGAGGCAAGGGTGGTCAGACATGGGTACTTCTGGCCCACCCTAAGGAAGGATACCACAGAGTTTGCAAGGAGATGTCAAAAGTGTCAGCTCTGCGCCCCCCTTCAGCTCTTGGCGGCTCAAAGGCTCCGAAGCATCACGGCGTCGTGGCCGTTCGCCATCTGGGGGATGGATTTAGTTGGACCTTTTCCTCCGGCTAGTGGACAGAGGAGGTTCCTCTTGGTCATGGTCGATTATTTCTCAAAGTGGCTGGAGGTTAAGGCCTTAGCCAAGGTCACCTCGCAAGTCATAAGAAACTTCATCTGGGGGGAGATCATATGCAGACATGAGTTGCCTCAAGCAATAGTGACAGATAATGGCCCACAGTTTGCCAGTGAAGAATTCATCAGCTTCTGCGCCCAACTGGGGATAGACCTCAGATTTGCCTCTGTCCACCACCCCCGGAGCAACGACCAGGTGGAAGCGGCAAACAAAATCATTGTGAACCTGCTCAAAAAGAAGGTGGAAAACTTAAAAGGGAAATTGGGTGGAGCAGCTCCCCTCGGTCCTATGGGCCTTGCGAACGACCCCGAACACAGCCACCATTGAGACCCCCTTCAAGCTTTCTCACGGGTGTGAGGCGGTCCTACCAGTGGAGTTCGAGGTTCGGTCCCCGTGGGTCACAGCCGCGGGAGAAGGAGATGAGACTTGGAGGTTGGAGAATGAAGAGGGGCTACACTTTTCACGAGACATGGTGGAAGAACTGCGGGACGTGACAGCTATCAGGCAAGAAGAGATCAAGCGGCGGATGACCAAGTATTTTGATAAGCATGTCAGGGTCAAGCAGTTTACCGAAGGAGATCTGGTGCTGAGAATGGTTGACGCGGCAGGAAGGTCGGCTCCCGTGGGCAATCTCAACCCGAATTGGGAAGGACCGTACATATTGAAGGAAGTCCTTGGAACGGGAGGTTACTACCTCTAGGACGTGGAAGGGAGGGCCTTAAGCCACACCTGGAGCGATGATGACCTGAAACGCTTCTACCCATGAAATGGGAAGAATGTAATTATGTATCTCGAAATTAAACTTATTATACTGCATCAGTTAACTTGATTTTCTCTGGACTATTATGAAATTTTTTATAATATGACATAATTGTGTGTTTTGTAATACCCCGAGCTCGGCTCGACCCCAGGTAGACCCGCTGCGCAGGCTCTCATCTAGCTGGCAGTCCGAAGGCTCGCCTGTGGGGGATATGTTTGGTTTGAGAACTTCATCAGCACCTCGAGCTCGGCTCGGCCCCAGGTAGACCCGCTGCGCAGACTCTCATCCAGCTAGCAGGTCCGAAGGCTCGCCTGTGGGGGATAGGTTTGGTTTGAGAACTTCATCGGCACTCCGAGCTCAGCTCGGCCCCAGTTAGACCCGCTGCGCAGGTTCTCATCTAGCTGGCAGGTCCGAAGGCTCGCTTGTGGGGGATAGGTTTGGTTTGAGAACTTCATCGACACCCCGAGCTCGGCTTGGCCCCAGGTAGACCCGCTGCGTAGGCTCTCATCTAGCTGGCAGGTCCGAAGGCTCGCCTGTGGGGGATAGGTTTGGTTTGAGAACTTCATCGGCACCCCGAGCTCGGCTCGACCCCAGGTAGACCCGCTGCGCAGGCTCTCATCTAGCTGACAGGTCCGAAGGCTCGCCTGTGGGGGATATGTTTGGTTTGAGAATTTCATCGGCACCCCGAGCTCGGCTCGGCCCCAGGTAGACCCGCTGCGCAGGCTCTCATCTAGCTGGCAGGTCCGAAGGCTCGCCTGTGGGAGATAGGTTTGGTTTGAGAACTTCATCGGCACCCCGAGCTTGGCTCGGCCCCAGGTAGACCCGCTGCGCAGGCTCTCATCTAGCTGGCAGGTCCGAAGGCTCGCCTGTGGGGGATAGGTTTGGTTTGAGAACTTCATCGACACCCCGAGCTTGGCTCGACCCCAGGTAGACCCGCTGCGCAGGCTCTCATCTAGCTGGCAGGTCCGAAGGCTCGCCTGTGGGGGATATGTTTGGTTTGAGAACTTCATCGACACCCCGAGCTTGGCTCGGCCCCAGGTAGACCCGCTGCGCAGGCTCTCATCTAGCTGACAGGTCCGAAGGCTCGCCTGTGGGGGATAGGTTTGGTTTGAGAACTTCATCGACACCCCGAGCTTGGCTCGGCCCCAGGTAGACCCGCTGCGCAGGCTCTCATCTAGCTGGCAGGTCCGAAGGCTCGCCTGTGGGGGATAGGTTTGGTTTGAGAACTTCATCGACACCCCGAGCTCGGCTCGACCACAGGTAAATCCGCTGCGCAGGCTCTCGTTAGCCTGACAGGCCCGAGGGCTCGCCTGAGGGAGGGAAGTTTTTGATCCTAGGAGACACTCCGACTCGGATGCTCTGAGCGAGGCAAGAAACGCACCACAGAATGAAAAGGAGGTAAAGGCAGGATAGGTCTCGGCCTGAGAAGGTCTCGGTTAGGGAGGTCCCTGTCAAGGAGATCTCGCCGAGGAAATTCTCGGCGGAAGACTCCTGACAAGCTTTTCTTGGTCAGACAGCGAGAGGTGTTGGGCGAAAGCTTCAGACAGTTTGCGCAAGCTAAAGGGGGACGACCTCGTCTAAAAGGGCCCGCGAGCCATGTTCCCGGCAGACGGTTTTCGGCAGAACGCAGGAACGAAACGTCCAAGCCCTGGGCTCTTTCGACAGGTTCCCGCCTATCCGTCAATAAGGGAGACTACCCTAGGGAGGTCAAGGGCCTCGGCGGAAGCGTGCTTAAGAAGCACTCGGCCACAACAGTTGTATCAAACACATTTGCAATAAAAAGAAAAAGACAGTACATACAAAACATTTACAATGTATTTTATGTAGTTACAGATCAAGATCGTTCTCGCTCAGTACAACAAAAAGAAAATAAAAGAAAAGGGGGGCCCCTTAGGGAGACAAGCTGTACCCCTCAGAGCTCCCGCTTGAACTCCCGCTGGAGCTCTCGCCTGAGCTCTCCCCGGATGTCTCGCCACCCGCGGCAGGGGATTTTGGGACATTCGAGGGCGGGGAATCAGGCGCGCCTGGGGGCTTTGGGACAGGCTCGAAGAGCCAGGGGACGAGCTGTTGAGCGGTAATGGTCTTGCCCCTCCCGTCCAAGCAACCGACATCCCGCAACGTCTCCAGGGTCAGCTTGACTGTGGCTTGCGCGTTGGCCTGAAGGAGCTTGTCGATGTCGTAAACGGAGTAGTAGCGGCTCTTCAACCTCTCGTCCAGTGGAGGGGGCGCATTCGCCTCCACGCGCAGGATCTGGTCCCTCAACAGGACGTTCTCGTATCGCGCCTGGGCTAGCTCCGCGCAAAGCGCCACGGCTTGAGTGGAATCCTGTATAGCGAGAGGTTAGCATGAAAGGAAAAGAATGAAGTTAAAATTTGCAGTGACGAGAGCGAGTGCGTGAAAGGTCTCACTTACCTCTTCCGCCCGGCGCGAAGACAGCTGTTGCTTGGCGTCTGCTAGCTCCTTCTTCAAGGTAGCCGCCTCAGCCACCGCGCCTGTAACACCCCGAAGTCAAGAGGATCATTTTGAGCAAAATCGGGTTCAGGCATGGGTGACACGGCCTGGGACACGGGCGTGTCCCAGGGCGTGTCAGTTGACACGGCCTGCGACACGGGCGTGTCGCAGGGCGTGTCGAGGTTGTGTCGACGATTGGACTTGGTGTCGACGATTTTCGCTCGACATCGTCGAGAGGGGGGCACACGGCCCAGGACACGGCCGTGTCGGATGCCGTGTCGAATGCTCGACGAGTGTTAGTCGACGATCGTCGAGTATCGAGTTCCAGTGAGGACACGGCCTGTGACACGGGCGTGTCACAGGGCGTGTCAGTGGGCGTCAAATTCAGCTCGACGTCTCGGGTTGGGGCGTGTTTGCGGGACACGGGCGTGTCCTGGTGCACACGGCCATGAACACGGGCGTGTGCCAAGCCGTGTGCCAGGCCGTGTGAAGTCTCGGGTTGATTTGGGATTATTTCTGTTGAGGTACACGGCCTCAGACACGGGCGTGTCTGAGGGCGTGTCGGGTACACGGCCGTGACACGGGCGTGTACTGGTTGGATTGAGTCGGTTGTCTGCCGCTTAGGGGGACACTGCCTATGACACAGGCGTGTCACAGGGCGTGTCAGGCCGTGTTCAGGGTTTTCTGGCCAGATCTGAGCCGTTTGTTTCCCTCTTCCTGGATCCAGTGGCTGGGCTTTGTCCAGGTGTTGGGAAGGCCGAGAATTTGAAGATAAATCCAATTATCTTCTTCTCCTTCTTCTTCTTCATTTCCATTCCAAGGGAGAAAGAAGAAAGGCCTAAGGGAGAGAGAAGGGAGGAGTCTTCCAGCTGCTGTAGGAGCTGCGAAGTGCGGAACGAAGATCCGAGAGCGGATTCGTGAAGGCAGAGCCGAGACGGTGATTTCCATCCGGCTACTTCATGGCGCCGAAGCGATCTTCAAGGGTAACGATCTCCTTCTTGGACATCGAAGTCCTTTCTCTATACATGTGCTTGGAATCCTCCACCAAGAGGTGGATCGCGGAAGTGATTCCTTTGTTGAGTCTGCATCTAGAGCCGGAATTATGACGTACGGCGTAGGCATGCTGTGTGAAGCCCATCTGGACCGGTAGTCTGGATTGGTGATGTTCATGGGTAAACCGGAGAAGACTCCGTGGCTTTGATGCTGTGCAAAACGGATTTCTGTTGTGATGAATGTATGGATGTACTGCTTGTGAGGAGGCTTTGGTGAAGCTCCTGGTTATGAGATGATCAATTGGTAACACGCCTGGTTAGTGCGAGAGACGCCCAGTCTGTTACACCACTAGGGTGGGTTGATCTAGTTAAGGAAGGGATCGATGGGCGGCAATGCTAGGGGAGCCGAGTTAAACCCGGCTTGCTGCACCACATGTTGTGGGTCGATCGGATTAGGAGGGGGATCGATGGGTAGACAATGCCTGGGGAGCTTAGATAAACCCGACTTGCTACACCACGGAGTGTAGGTCGGTCTGCTCTGTTTGTGATGCTGTGAGGATGGACCTCTGAGTGGCTTGGGCGGGATGTCGCCAGCCTGCGAGCTGGTGGACTAGGGCCGGTCAACCAACAAGTTAAAACCTCGAGAGACAGCGGTGTACGACGGTGGATTCCGGTACGCCAAGAAGGTGCCCTGAGTGCACGGAGCGTTGGTGGACTCCAGCGTTTGTGATGTGGTGTGTTTGTTAGATAGTGACATAAAGAGAATGATCCTATGATATGATTTGGTGATGTTTGCTGATGCTTGATGACAACGGAAGCACTGTATACAGGGAAGGAACCACTACCCCGGGTAGGGGGTAGGGTCGTTATAATGGGTCAGCAATGCTGACCGTTACTTTGTTTTCTGTGTTGGCTTGGATGATGACTTGCAGGTGCTGCGGTTTGGAAAGAATAAGTGGATTGGCTAGCCTGGTGTTCTGAGTCCTTGAAGGCTATGTGAAGAATCGTGGTTGGATTTCATGTGTGGCCGGCCTGCGTGCCGATGTACGAACTTATTGCTATGTAAAGAGGAACTTGTAAGGCCATAAGGCCAGGGCGTGTGAGTTGTATACATTCCTGGTGTTGTTCTATATAAATGTGGCATTTATATGTGGGTGGACATTCTGGTTTGAGTTCATGTTAACAAGAAAAATGCTGCGCTAGAATGAAATGAGTTAAGGACACGAGTCGAGTTTGATTTCCACACGTGACTCCTTTGCTTGTCTGTGCTATATGGCGTGGGGCCCCGGCCGGACCCACTGTTATATGTCATGTGACAGGTGGGGGCGTTACAAAGCCCTCCCTGACCTTGAGCATATCCTGGAAGTTGCGGTCGATGGTGATGCTCCGGCGAGCACACATGTGCGCAAGCTCCATCCCGCGCATCAGAGCCCGGGTGGAGTCATAGGCCAGGAGCCTGGTGGACATCTTGTCATAAACGCTGGCGTTCTCCCGGCTGTAGAGGCAGTAGCCCAAGGCGAAGGCCTCGCTGGTGACCTCATCTCGCTCCGCCCAGCTGGGTAGAAGAGACGAGATTGAGACCCTGTTGATGTCAGGGTCCCACTGAAGCAGCGGCTTGTTTTCCGCGTCCAGACACTTCATGCCGAGACCAAAATTACGGTGACCCCGCGACACCTCTCCAGGCGGAGACTGAGCGGAGGTCTCGGCGGCAGCTCCCTCGCCATCTACTACGCCGGGGGCCGGAGGGTTCTCGGCGGGTGTCTCGGCGCCGCCCCTGGTGACTGCGATCTCGCTGGCGGCCTACAGGATCTCTTCAAAAGAGCGGCCTGCAGCGAGAGGTTGGGAGGGCGGCATCACGACAGCTTTACCCTTCTCGGCGGCAGTAATCTTGGGCCTCTTGAGCGGTGGGGGCAGAGGGGCGCCGAGCTTTCGCTTCCCGGCGCCAGTCGAAGGAAGCGGGGCCGGCTCGTCCCGACAAGCTTGAGCTGCAGCCTTTGCGAGAGCCAGCGGGTCTCTCACAGATTGGCTCTCGGTAGCGCGAGCCTCGTTGAAGGGTTGGTGTAGGGGGATCTCGCGTTCTCCTGCGAAAGCGACAACACTCAGTTCTAACCTTAAAAAGGAAGGGAATAGCGAGACAAAGGCGAGACCTTACCTTCGCCCGGAGGCACGGGGAGGAGTGAATCAACGTCTCGCCGGAGGAATTGGACGTCGAAGTCCTTGGTTTCGAAGAACTCAAGGAGGGCGCTCTCGCGCGAGCCCAAGGAGGGCGGCTTATAAGCGGCGTCCTCATATTGAATGGGCGCAAGAGGCACGTTCCCGAAATCACCCGAAACGAAGATGAACCTCTCGCCCCAGTGGTGGTGCTTGTTGGCGAGACCGATGGTCTTGAGCAGCTGCCCTGAAAAGAAGACCACCCCTCCCTTGGCGCGGAAGGTGAACAGCTTCCGGAAGATTGGAAGGCTGAACTCGATCCTCTCGGATCACATATAGCATATAAAAGTCACCATAATCGCGACCGAGTTTGGATTCAGTTGCGCGGGAACCACTCCGTAGTACCGGAGGGCCTGACGCATCTCGGCCACAGCGGGAGGCGGAAGCCCACCTCAAAGTGCTCAAGGGGGATGACGAGCTCCCCCTCCCCCGCGCTGTTTACCTTATCGTGGTTGCCGGGGTTTCGCGCGGTGAAACCGGCGGGAACGTAGCGAGTTTGGGTCAGTTGGAACTCCTCCAGGGTCAAGCTGCAGGAGGGAAACAGATGCTTCCGGAAGGCTTCCGCGCAATTCGAACGTCCCTCGCTTCCGCCCGGCATCGTGTTTGAGAGGTTGTAGGCGAGGTCTTCAGAAGCGAGGCGAGAGCGAGAACAACGAAAACAGCGAGAACGGTAGGAGGAAGCGGAAGTAAACAGGAGCTTTCGGCAAATCGCGAGAGCAACAAGAGAAAAGACGGGATTTGGATGGATAAATAAATAGGGTGGGTGAACTTCTCTATTTATAGAAAACCGTGATCATCATGACAGTTTCCAAAAAGGCGGCGGGGGTACAACCGTCACGCCCTAAGTCGGCGGCGCCTCGGTTTCCCGCCCGAGTTTGACAGTGACTGACTGACAGATGATTAGCGCAAACATTACGAGATGACACACGACAAGTAAAATAAGTGGAAGCAAGGTTACTCTCGCCGAGCGAGAGCTGGATAAAAAAATATAATAATAATAATAATATTAATGATAGAGTCAGGAGTTACTCTCGCTGAGCGAGAACTGAATAAAAGGTAACAACAATAATAGCAGAGTTATTAGCTACAGACTGATGAAAATAAATGAGGGTACATTGGGGAAGGGGAAGACCGGGAGCAAGAAAGGAGAGGTCTCGCGAATCAATAAGGCTCCCACCACCATCATCCTCGCTCCCGCTGCCTGGTCCTCGATGACGCTTGCGGGTTGAAGTAGGACGATAAGACAGTGCATCATATGTTGATCCGGCGAGACAGGTCTCGGATCCGCGCGATCCATCTTTCAGGGGAGGACCCGGCAGTAGGCCCACTCGGCCGATCCGTCTCGCCGATGAAGTAGTCCCGCTCCAGGGACTCCAGCCTCCTCTCCACCGATTGGCAGAACTCTCTCGCCGCGGAGTCATGAGCCCGCTCCCGTCGGATAAGCTTTGACAGGACATCGACAACCTTCTTCGCACGCCTTTTAGCGCTCCCGACACTGGTCAAGATCTCCTCCATCTCGTCAGATGAAGGGAAGGGGGAGCTCTCGCCGTCTTCCCCCTCTCTGTCTTCGTACTCTTCATCTTCTTCTTCCTCTGCGTCAGCTCCCGACTGCGAGCCCGGATCCCCTGGCAAAAGATTTCCACGGTTATGGCGAGAGCTAAGCGACAACCGTTATGGACATACCGCATACCTGCAGTATGGCGAGAACCACCGGCCGACGGCAGGCGAGAAGGCCCAGCCCCCCCTCAGTTCCAAAGAGCAGGTGGATCGACTTCCCTTTTCCCGGGGGGAAGATGGTGCGAGTGGTGATCCCGGCTTGGCCGGAAGCATGGGGGAGTTATCCACTCCCGCGGGATGGCTGGCATCCTGGGGAGCTGCGGAAGATTCGACCGCCATTCCTCCCGCCGGTAGGGAGGAATCAACCGTGAGGGCAGGCTGATCTGCGGCCCTTACTTCGTTCTCCCGGGTAGCGAGACCCGGCTGGGCGGAAGCTGGCGCTGCGGGAAGACAATTCAGCATTCTGAGATTTGAGTTAAGAGCGAGAATGGAAAAGTTACCTGCAGTTCTCGGGTCAGGCGGAGGAGCCACCTCCGAGACCCGCAGTTAGTCCTCAAGAGGACGAGATGAGGGATCCAAGGGTTCCCGCGGGGACCTGACGACGTCGGGAACCGTTTCCTGCGAGGAGTATCGCGTCAGCTACAAGTCCTCCCGCATAAGCAACTAGTAGTTTCAATGATCAGCGAGTCAGACATACCTTCTGCGGAGAGGGATCATCCGCGCGGCTTGGGGTCGGAGTAGGCGAGCTCCTGTTCTCGCGGGGCAGGTCCCGCTGGACCACCTTCGCCTTCTTTTTCTTCTTCTTTGGTTGAGAAGGTCCCGATTTTCTCGCCAGCCAGGGGCAACCAACCAGTTTGCCTTCGCGCCGCCTTCTGTCTTGAAGATTGCGGAAGCGGTTTTCGGCGCGCTGGGATCTCGCGAGAGGAGGCGAGAACTCAGACGAAGAATGGTTCAAGGGAGAATTAAGTCTATTAGCACACACATATATATATATAGCCACCGTACGGCCCACCAAAAGATTCCCACGTTGCTGACGAGTATTTATGGGTTGGATGTGTCTTTTCGAGCGCAGAGCTCTCAAAAAGAGCGTGGATTGTGTACAACCCCATATTCCAGCAGAGCAGGGCACCAAGCAATTAGGCTACCAAGGTTCTCGCTAAAGAAGCTCTCGTGCAAAGCGCCCCGCGCTCGACGATGCCTAAGATTGGCAACCAAATAGTCGAACGCTCTCGCCTGTGCCACATCGATGCTGTCTTGAAGAGTGGGTCCGGCCGGGGCCCCACGCCTAGCACAGACAAGCGGAACGTGTGGAAATCAAAATCGGTATCCTTAACTCATTCCATTTAGCGCAGCATTTTTCGGCGAACTCAAACCAGAATGTCCACCAATATATAAATACCACATTTATATATTAACAACACCAGGAATGTATACAACTCACACATGCATGGCCTTCGTTCCTCTTTCACATCAATGGTTTCGAGGAGCCACACATGAAATCCAACCGATTCTGAACTCAGACGAACACCAGGCTAGCCAATCCACTTATTCTTTCCAAACCGCAGACGCAATTCATTCCAAACCAACACAGAAAATAAAGTAACGGTCAGCATTGGCATTATAAGACCCTACCCCCTACCCGGGGTAGTGGTTCCTTCCTTGTTATGCTTCCTTTCTCATCAACCGCAAACATCACCAAATCACATCTATTATTCTCTGTATTCCACTAACTAACAAACACATCACATCACACACACACGCTCCGTATCAGGGCACCTTCTTGGCGTACCGGAATACCGTCGTAACCGCTGTCTCTCGAGGTGTTAACTTGTTGGTTGACCGGCCCGTCCACCACGACCCATCCCGCCCAAAAGATTCCCTCACAAACAGAGCAGACCGACCCACACTATGTGGTTAGCAAGCCGGGTTTATCTAAGCTCCCCACGTCTACCCATGATCCCCCTCCTCATCGACCCACCCATGTGGTGCAGCAACCCGGGTTTACTCGGCTCCCCTGCATTGCCACCCATCGATCCTACCTTTGGATCAACCCACCCTATGTGTAACAAACCAGGCTTTCGCACTAACCAGGCGCTACCAAGATCATCTCGCTAGGAGCTTCACCAAAGCCTCCTCACAATCATCACATCCATACTCAGCACAACAGAAATCCGTTTTGCTCAAAAAGAGTCTTCTCCGTTTACCCATGAACATCACCAATCCAGATACCAGTGTGTCACACAACATGCCTACCCCATATTCGCTGCAGACACAACAAAGGACTTCCGCGATCCACCTCTTGGTGGAGATTCCAAGCGTGTATAGGAGGACTTCACCAAGAAGGAGATCGTTACTTGAAGGTCGGCGCCATGAAGTACGGATGGAAAACCGCCTCGGCTCTGCCTTAGAATCCGCTATCTTCGCTCCGCACTCCCAGCTCCTACAGGCTGGAAGACTCCTCCCTTTCTTCTCTTAGGCCTTTCTTCTTTCTCCCTTGGAATGAAGATGAAGAAGAAGAAGAAGAAAAGAAGAATTTATCTTCTAATTCTCGGCCTCGCCTGCAAGCCCAGCCCTTGGCAGGAAGAGGGAAACAAACCCAGATCGCGAAAATCCTGAACACGGCCCGACGCCCGATCGTCAAACTAAGATCGTCGACCGCAACCAAATAGTCCCAAAACAACCCGAACACGGCTTGGCACAGCTCTCTGGCCAAGATCGTCGACCGCAGCCAAATCGTCGAACGGAGCTCTCTGGCCAAGATCGTCGACCGCAGCCAAACGCCCGTGTCGCAGGCCGTCAACTGACACGCCCTGGGACGCCCGTGTCCCAGGCCGGTCACCCAAAAATCCTGTTTTCAGAAACTTGGCCTGTTACAGGCCCGACCGTCGAACGCAGCCAACACGGGAACGCTTGCGCTAGCGCCAAGCTCTTGTCTTAAAGGAGCTCTCGGCTATAAGCAGGCGATATCGCTTGCGCCGGGCTCTAGACAGAAGGCTCTCGGCTCAGAGCTCTCGCCGAGTGGGGCCCAGGGCCTTAGATAAAATGACCTAATTGCCCTCAGGTAAAATTACCCCTATACTCTCAGGATAAACCGCGGGATTTGGCTATTGGTAGATCAACCAAGGGCATTTCAGTAATCTCAGATCAGCAAAGGCTATAAATAGACCCATAAGGGCTCCTTAGAAGGCAAGCTTTCATAATCTTCCAATTTCCAGTGCTTTCTAAGGAGCTCCTAGCCCAGCTTTTGGCTTTGGAGGGGAAGCTCTCAGTGATCTTCCGGGTGTGAGGTGGGACCTCCCTGCTGAGGTTTTGGATCAATCTTAGGTCCTTTGCGTCTAGTCGAGGGTTGATGCTTGAGAGAAGTAGGTTTTGGCTGCACCCCTGTTTTGAACTCCCGTTGAGGTCATTTTTGGCTTCAACATGCAGAAAGGCTTTCACCAGTCTCTTCTGGGAGGTGCATAAAGGATTTCACCTGTCTCGCCTGAGAAGTGCATAAAGGATTTCACCAGTCCCCCTCATTAAGGCAGAGTAGAATCTGCTTGGGCGGAGTCCTCTGAGGAAGACGCCTCAGAGGAGCTCTGAGCCGACTCCTGGGATTTGTCGCGCCTCGGTGGTGAAACAACGAAAGAAATCCTTGAGCATCCGCCCATCGCTTTGGCGGATGCTGGAGAGATGCAAGGGGTCTCTGACGATCCGTCGGTTGGCTATGAACTGGTCGACGAAGAGGCGGGTGAGCTCCCCAAAGTTGTGGATTGCCCCATCTTGCAGGGAGTGGAACCACGTGCACGCTTGACCCTTCAGATTCGTGGGGAAAACTTGACACAACAGTTGATTCGGTGCGGTGAAGAGGCTCATGATTGTCTCCAAATGATTCACATGCTCTACGGGGTCCTCTCCCCCATCAAAGGCCTCGAAATGCGGTAGCTTGAATCCTTGCGGAACGAGATGCGCCAAGATTTGGGGAGCGAGCGGGGACCCATGGTGAAAGGGGCGTCTCGCGTTTGCGGGGCGTTGTCACGCGTTTGCGGGGCGGCGCCGATCCTGGGCATACCCTTCCTCGATCATGTCTCTGAACTCTTGGCGGGTGAGTCCGTGGTTGTCTGGTTGGGCGTCTATCTCCATCGGTCTCTGATGCACAGAGCTTGCGTCATCGGAGAGTTCCTCCATGCGAGAGTCTTTTGGGCGAGCCGCGTCCGGAAAGAGGGACGTGCCCCGGGGCTACCACCGGATATGCTCCACACATGTTCCCTGAGCGGAAGGGTCAGACACTTCCATCCTTTGCAGGTGTGCGGGCATTTCAGTTTGGTGTTCTTCCATTTGCCGGACTCGTTCTTCTACCGCGTTGGCGGGATCAACAATGGCGGCTGCTCCGTGGGGCAGTGGAGCGTCGTCTGCGGGCGAGTCAGTCATGCCCATTCTGGGGCGCTCATCAGGAGCCGAGCCGTTCGTTGTGCGCACACTCATTCTTGCCATTGCCGCTGGTCAGGACAGTGGCGGATCCAAGAATTTGAAAATGAGGGGACGCAAATTTTTTTTAAAATAAAATAACAAGTCAATATTAAATCCACGATAATAGAAAGTCATACAAAATTACATAACACTGAAAAATACAAAATACATGAGTAAAATTTTCATATTTGTCTACGACGAGTCCTCATTTTTTTGAAAACGGTCGATAACATCATCATCAATGACTTTCAAAAATGTTTCTCACTTAATAAAGTAACCAAACAATCATTCAACATTTGATCGCCCAGACTATTGCAGAACTTGTTCTTCACATAATTCATGCTTGAGAATACTCTTTCACACTTACAGTAGCCACATGAAGAATCAATACAAACTTCAAAAGCTTGTAGATTTGTTGATAAACACATGTTTACCGGTTTCAACAAGCTTCAAGGATAGATGACTAAGGTCCTTCAAATTAGCAAATCTCTCATCACTTTTCATATCAACAATGTAGTTCTCGAGTTGAAATTCCAAATTAAATAACTCTAAACTTGAAAAATAATTATGATAAAACTCTGTAAGGCGCATCACTTTTTCTTTTTCAAAACAACCAAATGAGTTAGCGGGATTCAAACAAGCCATACATTGACTGCGATGAGGTTTTATCTGTGTGCACCGACCGCCCGACCTGGATCGCCCGGTTCACTGCCTCCTTGGACCCCTGATTCAATATTAACATAATTATCAATCTCGGGTGTGCCAATATATAATTTTATAGGTCCTTCTAGACAATTCCAAAAAATAATTGGGGGGGGGGGGGGGGGCGTGTCCCTGGGGCCCCCTCTATATCCGCCCATGGGTTAGGAAATATTGAAATTTGTCAGAGCTTCTAGTAACACTTTCTCACAGACGACGCCAAACTGTTGCGGGTCACCCAGCCTTTACTCCGGTCTAGAGAATCGGACCGCCTTAGCTCAGAGTTGTGTCAGGCGCACAATCAGTTAAAGAAAACCGCATCAATGGATAAAAGACGTTTTTGACGTGAAAAATCCGGAAAGAGCAAGAAACCATGTAGTTGGAACTGTGCCGAGCCAAAATCCAATAGTTTCTCGAGGTATCACAGAAGTTGATTTGATCTCGGAGGGCGACAAGCCGCTACTCCGTTATAAGTACATAAAAAAGGAGGAAAAATGACTAAGTCGTCGGAGTCTCGATGGAAGCACCCAGACTTTGAGACAACGTCGAGTTCACGGAATCTTGGTCGGAGCGTTCTGTCTGGAAAGTCTCTCAAGTCCTAAGTGCTTCCGGAAAGTACGCTCTCATTGATGCAGAGCCTGGATGGGAGCGCTCTCGCGGAGACGGTTGACGTCACTTGAGGCGTGAATAGTCCATGTCGCAAGGAGAAGAGCATAGCGAATTCCTGAGCAGAGAATCGGCCTAAGTCCACGATTCTCGCCGAAAAACTTCAGAGCTCTTTCTCTTGCCTCTAGAATTGTTTGGGTTGAGGTGAATGCTTGTTGGCCTATTTATAGTTTTCTGCGCGTCAGTAATTGAGCCGAGCAGTGCGCGGCCGCCGCCGGCGCGCAGGAGCGCTGCGCGCCGCGCGCGCAGTGCGCGACCGTGCGGGATGCGGTCGCGCGGTCGGGGGCCGCACGGACTGGGTGGGCACGGCTGCGCGCGGCCCGGCCTGCCGCGCTGGCCGCACACGTGCAGGCCGCGGCGCAGGCTCGCGTGCTGGCGCGTACATCTGATTCTTCCGGATGCGTACGATTCTCTACATATCGTTGGACTGATTGAAATCCCTTTTACTTGGGAGCAATACTTAGGTCAGGACTCCTGAGGATGCTCATGGTCCTGCACCAATGAGGAGCCTGCAAAGGAGGTGGGGCCCACGCATTTGTGACTTGTGCCATACACTTTTGTGCGGGGCCCTCATCATTTCAGGGCACTCATTGATTGTCCTGACCATGCTCATGATCAGGAGTCTTGACCTAAAAATTTTCCTTTACTTGGACCAGGTTGACTCGAAATTAACGAGGACTCTGTTATTTCACTGAATATTGAATGGTTTAGCGCAGCTGAGCCGTCGCTTTTAAAAATTAAAAGGATACAGTCCCTCAATTTAGACTCTTCCAGAACAATAAATGCCCCCACCCATAATTATCAAACGGCTTTACGGCTCACATCCGATTATTATATTCCAATCACCGTGAATCCCTAATCATACCTCCACCGTCAACGGCCCCGATCGCCGCCATCCGGCAACTGTTCCCCGGCCGGCCACAACCTTCATTGAACACCACGTGTAGGATGCTACACGTCTGCGAGAAGTTCTCGATCCGCCCAACCACCACCCCGCCGCTACCGTTTCTTCTCTCCCACAGGCGTACGTTTTAGCAGGAGGAAGGCGGCTGATAAATTCTGAGGAACTTTCCCGTCTTTTCTTTTCCGACCTCCTCAATGATGGCTTCGAAGTTTTTGATCTTCACGACCCTTCTCGGGCTACTGATCGTTGGAACCAGCGCGGTGGTGGAGGCTTCGGCTATTAATGGTGATATAGCGGCGTCTGAAGACTCGAATTCGGCTATTAAGCTTGAGATCGAGCAGCTTAAGTCCAAGATCTCGTCTCTAGGTCTGTTTCGCTCGTATGCTAGGTTTTTGTCCGATTTTCTTACGCCGTTCATTTTTATTGTTTATGTTCTTTCGCTGAAGGATACGGTTTCCGCAGCTGCCGAATTACTTATAAAAGTTTTCATTATTTTATCAACATTATAAGAAGTAGTAAGATCTCCGTGACTTATTACATAACTACTTCCAAATTTTGGCAGAAGCGGGTGATTTTTATGTGATCTGCAAACAATTAGAGACGACCTTAGTGTTTAATTAGATTATCACAGTTTTTCTTACTGCCAGTCTTCCGACTGTGACGATTTACCCATTGTTGTTTGTGTTGTTGAAGAATCGGCGACGTTGGAGAAAGCCAGAGAGTTAAAAAGTAGGGAGGAGAAGATCTCGCAGTTGGAGAGCACGATTCAAGAGAAGGCAGCGAGTGTTGTATCACTGCGGAGCAAGATAGAATCATTGCAGGTGAAGAGAGAGCGTGCTGGAATGAAAATCTTCTGCCGACATTAGAATTAATGGCTTTTTGGTATGATCTTCTGCAGAAAAATGGGGATGTAAAGGCAGAAAATCTAGTGGAAAAAGCCCAGGCTCGCTCCACTGAACTTGAGAATGAGGTTAAGGAAATGAGAACCCTTTTGGATTATCCATGGAGTTTTTTTTTCATTTTGATTCTTTTGGCAGGTTGAGAAGCTTAAAAATAAAATAGATGTACAGAACCAGAAGATAAATACCTTGGAAACCCAATCTACAGAAGCGGAAAAGAAAGTGCAAGAACTCTATCTTAAATTGAGGAGTGTAAGTTATATTTTCTGCTCAGTTCTTGCTTTAGAGCACATTATTTTGTATGTTTTACTTGTCCTGGCAGAATATTTCGTTTTACCTATTCTTCTTGTTATCCAAATAGTTGCTGCGCTTGCTCTATGCAGTTAACTATGCAGTTAACCCAATCTACAGCGGCACAATGCGTATTGAGGTTCCTGGTGCATAACAGCTAGTATCAATAGAACACAAATTTTATTTTATTTTATGTTAGCCTTATATATATTAAAAATTTCAAAACTGGTTAGATTAAGGTGATTAAGATTGAAATGGATATAGATACAACTGAAATCCCATCTTCTTCTTGCATTGTTTAGATCAGTAAAGAGCACAACTTTCTAAATTCTATGCACCTTGTACAGTGCTAATTTTTTTGCCAGCGTTTGCCTTCAACATTTTGCATATATTCATGGTGGAGTACATATATAGTGTTGTTTTTCTCACTCATACTCCAATGCTATTATCCTCACCTTTATTTCGCTTGAGAGGATAGCTTTTCTCTTGGAGGAATGGAAATGCTATTTACATTCAAGTTCTCCACAATTAGGTTCCTTGGGGATTAATGAATCTATGAAAGATTAAGGGAAACAATTCTATAATGTTTGCCAACCTTGTGAGTGTTGCAGGGCACTCCTCGAAGAGTTGATCAACTTTTTTCTATAGAACTAGGAGATGCACTACTATACTTTTATTATGATTCTTGATCTGCTGGGTGCAGTATTGCACAGCTGGTGTATTTAGTTTCCTCATAACGTCTTCAAGATCTTGTCATTTTTTGTATTTTACTGGCTTATAGAAATCACCATAAACTGAAAAGGATTCCATTGTGTCAATTTCTGTGAAGACTATTTAGTTGCTATGCTTGACTGCTCATCATCTTTTGTGGAAGTCCATCTTCTGCAATATTACGCTGAATCAATTTTAATTACTCTTCGCAAAAAATGATCTTCACAACTTTTGAAACTTTTTTGAACTAGGAACCGTGTGTTATCTTTCAAAAATTAAGCATTCTGTTACTTTTATTAGAAGAATGCGTTTTTTTCTTTTTGCTTGTAAAACATTATATATTAGAAACAGTTTAAATTTTGTTTGGATTTGCTTTGAGAGTTTGCTCCTGTATAGCTTTAGATGTGAAATATGCTCAAATAGTTACTATTTTGCATGTGCGCGTTTTCTCTAACCATTAACTTACGGATTGGCTCGTATTCCTGAGAGAGTATGATCTTCTTATGTCGAAGATAAAAATAAATTCAAGTATAAACGCTGCTGTACCAAAAATGACCTATTCTTGTTATTTAGATTGATTTTGATTTCCTGGAGGTTTGTTTGCAAATTGCACTGTTAACATTACAAATTGTAGTATTTTTAATAATTACCCGCTGTCCATCCTCCCAGCTTGAGAAAGTGAATGTTGAGCAAAAGCAAAAAATTCAGAAAATAAAACGTGCTCTTGAAGTTGCAGAGGTTTACTCATACTCGTGCTTATTTTTTTACATATTATTTGGCTTCTGCATGTTCTTATTGATATCTTCCTCTCAATACACCTGTTAGGGGGAGTTGAGAAGGCTACATCTGGAAGCATCATCTAAGGTGAAGGAGTTAAAAGAGGTGAGAGTGCATATTATGTTCTTTTCATTTATTGTGTATTTGCATGAAATTATTGGTTAAAATGTTTAAGTATGAATCTCTTCAGTTTATTCTTTTTGAATGATTAGCAGAACCAGTATTCTTTCTTCAGTTATTATCCTCATTGCCCTGGATGATTTTGCTGCTTTTATTTGGTCCTTGAAATTCAAGGCTGAACATCTCCTATGCCTCCCAAAGGAATTGCAACTGATTTTACTGTTTTTGTTTGTTTTTATGTGCTATTATTCCAACAAATCGTCACGTTACTTTTAAAAGATGTGAACATTGAAATGAGGACTAGAATTTTATTGACATGATTAAATGTTCGAATTTTTAATTTTTTTGAAACTTGCTGGTTATTGGAGCTCAGCTAAATGTTAATGCGACAGTTGAAATATTGTTCTGCTAATTTGTGTTGTTCCATGTAGCAAGTAAAGCAATTTCCATGTACTCCTTTTGAGTTGGTGAAGGTTACTAAGAGTTGTTTCAAGGTCCTTTTTGTGGATGTTTAATAATTAAATTGAGGAGCTTTTTTGATGTAAGATGAATCTATAGTTGATGAACAAGTGATGTTCTAACCCATGCAAAGCAAGCAAATACACATTAGACACAAATGAAGTTATGAACAACCCTAGAATGAAATGGATGCATATACACAATTCAAACAAATATCACTTTAAGTGTAGGTGCAAATTCAATTGAGCCGCCCAATTTATGTACCAATAAGCAATGAATTATAATAAAATCTTAGGTAGAGGCATAATTGTTCACAAAATTAATTAGGAAGAACAAATTAAAATTTGCTATCAATTGAGGTGCAATTGCTTTTAAGCATGAGTTAAATAGACCATGCAAATCACATGATTTTCCAATGCTAAAAGCATATAAAATGGCATCCAATAAAACATAGCCCCAAGTGCATGGAAATAGAAAACAAAGACTCCAAATAGCAACTTATACGTGCAGATGGCGTCAGAGTAGGGTAAGATGGGATCCAACTTCCAAGGCTATTATTTCCTCTAAGAATTGCAGATTGTGGGTGGGTGGGGGGGGGGGGGGTTGGTGGGAGGCTCGGGAGGGAGTATGGAGGAGAGTGGAAGTTGGGAACTGAAGGGCTGGGACTTGGGCGGTGAACGACAGAGGGGAAAGTGGGACTCAATGATTGTTACGATCTGGAATTGGTGGTAGTAGGTGATGCTGGAATCAGTGGTAGTAGGTGATGCTGTAATCGATGGTAGTAGGTGAGGCGGTGATGCTAGAATCAGTGGTGGGAGATGGGGATATTACAGTGATGAACATTGTCTCGGCCTAAGGCATGAGACAGAAATTCAGATCGACACAAGGAAAAACTTAGGTCTTGCTGGTGGGGGAAAGTAGCGACATTCGAGGCGGTTTGCTGGAGGAGTGTGATGTGCGAGTGGGGTGAGTAGCAAGGGAGGCGGAATGTGTGGTTAGACTAATAAGGTAGAATTGGGTGAACGAAGAAGAGGGGGACGTGGAATAACACCAAGGAGGGTGCTCAGCGTCGCACCATGGGACTGAAATCCACTAGCGTCCGGCGTGATCTAAGAAATGCTTCTGCAAAACCGTCGATACCCCACTCAGTCGCCCCCTGCACATTTAAATAAAACAACCTAAAAACAGGGCACTCGAATTGGACAGTTCATATCGTCAGAGTCGATCGGGTGTTAAATACAACTTGAAGTAAACAAAGTAATATATAAAAATGACTCGGAACAACCATCCGGACGCATCCACGGACTCGGATCATCCAAACGGGAAGCGGATTATCGCGATCTCCATCATTTTGACTTCTTTCAGGTCTTTCTCACGTTCCATGTTTATTTGTACCTGTGTGCACTAACTATTTTTAAATCTAGCTTATACAAATTTAACACAAAAATTCCCCTTGGCTTACATCAAGGTTTAGCTTTAAGTCCTTATTTATTTACCCTTATCTTAGATGAGCTCGCCAAACATATCCAACAAGCAATACTTTGGTGTTTATTGTTTGCGGATGATATCGTTTTGGTTGATGAGACGCGCGAGGGTGTAAACGCAAAACTTGAATCTTGGCGAGATACTTTAGAAAAGAAAAGTTTTAGGTTGAGCGGGGTAAATACGGAGTACATGGAGCTTAAATTTAACAGTACAAGAAGGACGGATGACTTCGTTATTAAGTTGGATGATCAAAATATTTCTCGTTGCGAGTGTTTTAAGTATCTTGGATCGATAGTTCAAAAAGACAGAGTTATTGATAAAGATGTGACACATATAATCCAAGCGGGTTGGTTGAAGTGGCGAGGCGCGTCAGGGATCTTATGTGATTGTAAAGTACCACTAAAATTTAAGGGAAAGTTTTACCGTACTGCAATTAGACCCGCAATGCTCTATGGTTCTGAGTGTTGGGCAGTGAATTGTGCACATGAGCAAAAAATGGGAGCTACGGAGATGAGAGTGCTTAGGTGGATGTGTGGACACAAGAGACTGGATAAAATTAGGAGTGAATGTATCAGGGATAAGACATGAGTAGCACCAATTGCAGAGAAGATGCGAGAAGCTCGACTAAGATGGTTTGGAGACGTACAAAGGAGACCATTATAGACACTTGTTAGGCATTGTGAGAGTCTAGTCACTAGACATGTTAAACGAGGGAGGGGTAGACCAATAAAGACTTGGAATGAAACTATAAGGAAAGACATGATGTACATTGTTGGAACCGAGATTCGGTTCCACCTAGAGTTCGGACCTAGGGTGCAGCTCACACCTACTTCTCCCAAGCCGTCCCTTGGTGAGAGACCTGAATTTGGGAAATGACCCTTGGCTCTAGCGTGGAGGTCCCACCTCACACCCGGAAGACCTTTGAGATCTCCCCCTCCCTAGCCAATGCCGAGATAGATGCCTTGGAGGATGAAGGAAGAGGATGAGGAGTGGTGAAAAACTGATCCCTCTCCAAGACACCCCAAAGGTCTATTTATAGGTTTTTGGGGATGGTCTGCCAATAGCGCAATCCCGCTGCTCTGAAATTACTGAAATACCCCTGGGCTGGTCTGCCACGACCAAACTCCGCTATTTTGAACAACTATTCGCAGCCCACCCGGGGCAAAATAGCAGATCCTCAAGCCGGGCGAGCTGCTCAAGCCGGCCGAGACCCCGGGAGCGGTCTCGCCGAGACCCCGGGAGCTGTCTCGCCGACACCCCGGGAGCTGTCTCGCCGAGACCCCGGGAGCTGTCTCGCCGAGACCTTCAAGGGGCCGAGCACTAGCAAACTAGGCAAAATTTTTTATCCTCCTACTAGAATATCATGCAGGCCAACAATTAATTGGCCCCCAGGAGTGCAAAACCCCCGAAAAGCTTAAAAATGTGTAGCAAGTCTTGCGCCTTGCTTGGGGTCCTCGCTCCGCGAATACGGGGTTGCACATACATAGACATTAGTGAGATTATGACAAAAGATAGGGCACAATGGAGACAAACGATCCATATTGCCAGCCCCACTATAGGGGGATAGAGGCTTGCATGTTGTCTTGTGATCAAGAAAATGAACTGATATTGTCTTGTGATCAAGAAGATGAACTGATATTGTCTTGTGATCAAGGATATGATCAAGAAGATGAACTGATGTTGTCTTGTGATCAAGGATATGATCAAGAAGATGAATTGATGTTTGATGCTTATTTTTAAAATTAATGAGGTTGCGCCTTGCCTTTGTCAGGCGCGTGCCTGCGCCTTGAGCCTTGCGTCTAGGCTGCAAGACCCTTTTGCGCTTTGCGCCTTAAATAGCTATGTGTCACTCGTCAGTGATCAGGAACGACGAAGAAATGGTCGAAAATGGAAGGGAAGGTGGACTGGAGTCCGATCAGAGGAGGAGGCGGGTTGGACATATGAGAGGCAACAGTCTGGAGCATAGTTGTCACGACGCGCGCCTCGGCGCGCCTGAGGCGCCGGCCGCACCAAGCGCAGCCCGTTGCGCCTCAGCACAGCTGAGGCGGGCGATGTGCCCCAGGCGCGCGCCTTACAGGCTCCCAGGTGCGCCAAAGGCGCGCCCTGGCCTTTTAAGGTATTTTTTAATTTTTTTTTGATATGGACAAAAACATGATGTTAGACGCACCCGAGACACTCCCTAGGAGCACTTGGGCGCCCAATTCGCTGAAATTGAGCGAATTGGGCGCCCAATTCGCTGAAATTCCGCGAATTCGCTCAATTTCAGCGAATTGGGCGCCCAATTCGCTCAATTTCAGCGGATTGGGCGCCCAATTCGCTCAATTTCAGCGGATTTGGCCCCCAATTCGCTCAATTTCATCGAATTGGGCGCCCAATTCGGTCAATTTCCTTTCCCCCCATTTTTGCGCCTCACGTGCCTCAGGCGCGCGCCTGCGCCTAGGCTCCAGGGGCCCTTTGCGCCTCGGTGCGTCTTGCGGCTTTGATAACTTAGGTCTGGAGGCAAAACGAATGTCTGAAAAGTGAGTCCCGAGCACTAGAACAATCGAAATTTGGGTTGGATGGAAGAGGAAGTGTCGCATTGTATGGGATCGCCGGTGTTCAGAGAGGGTGTAGGTGTCGGTGACGAGGCTAATTTATCACCTATGATGTGGACGAAGGTTGAAACCTTTCCACGACATCCGAAGTGGAATCTTTGATGAGCGGATTGGAAGTAGAAGCGACGAGTAGAGAGGTGTCGTTGCTTTACTAGACAAAGAGCTGCTCGTGCGCCCCTTGGAAGAGCCGAGTGTTCTCTGTGTACTCTTGCACACAAGAGTAGCGCACAGTTGACCCATATGTCCCTGAACTCGGGGGAGGGTGATTGCTTGCAACAACCACACTTCCCTGATCCTTACTGGCAACGCCGGCGTAGTCCCTTGTAGTAGGGAGCGGGGCTGACAGTGCCTTTAGTACTGACCGACTTGTTGGAGAGGGAGGTGGGAAGGTTGATGGAGAGAGAGGAGGGGACGTTTGGTGGAGAGAGATCCCTAGAACCTGAAGATTGCTCAATTGAAAATATTACTCAAGAACCCGGGTATAAATACAAAATTTCGCATAAACCAAACTCGTGTGGTTCAATCCAACTCATGCCATAAATAAATGCAATTTAAACATGTAGAAATGGAGAAAGCCAACCTTGTATATATGTCCACTTGATGCAAATACAAAGAATGAGTACATATATATAGATGAGAGAAAGAGAGAGAAAAGTCCTATACACAATGTGGGACTAAAGAGAGGAGAGAAAAAGCAATAAATGCTATACAAATGGGCCTAATGTTAAGTGGGCTTTTCCAACACTCCCCCGCAAGCTGGAGCGTATAGGTCATATGCACCCAGCTTGGACAAACATTGGTAGAACATAGTGCTTGATAAGGCCTTTGTGAGGATGTCGGCAACTTGATCAGTTCCTGGAACATGCTTTAATTCAAGTTTCTTCAATTGAACCTTTTCACGAACAAAGTGACAGTCAACCTCGATATGTTTTGTGCGCTCATGAAAGACCGGATTCTTTGCGATGTGTATGGCGGCTTGACTATCACAAAATAGAACAGCAGAGGAGGGGAGTTTTACTCCTAGGTCAGTAAGGAGACTTTCAAGCCATGTGAGTTCTGAAACAACTGAGGCCATCGATCTGTATTCAGCCTCTGCAGAGGAACGAGCCACCACAGCTTGTTTCTTACTCTTCCAAGTAATAAGATGCCCACCAAAATACGTACAGAACCCACTAGTTGACCTTCGATCGTCCAGGGAACCCGCATAGTCGGCATCAGAATAGGCAACCAATGCGGGAGCAGAGTCGGAGGTTTTGTAAACCAGCCCTTGGCCTGGAGCTCCCTTAAGGTATCGGAGAATCCGTTCAACCGCTTGGAGATGAGAAGCCCGGGGGACATGCATGAACCTGCTGACAACCCCAACTGCAAATGATATATCTGGCCTTGTGACTGTTAGATAGATCAACTTGCCCACCAGGCGTCGATAGTATTCCGGGTTCGGAAGAAGCAAATCGTCATCCGAAGCATGAGCGCATAATTTGTGATTTGCCTCCATCGGGGTACACGCAGGCTTGCAACCAGACTGTCCAGCATCTTTGAGAAGATCGAGACAGTACTTTCGTTGGGAGAGTACCAACCCGTCCGGCCGCCGGGCGATTTCGAGACCAAGGAAGTAGCGAAGTGTCCCCAGATCTTTAGTCTGAAAAACAGTGCTCAGGTGTTGTTTGACGTCTTGAATCCCCTTTGAGTCATCCCCAGTGAGAATGATGTCGTCAACATAAACCAATAGAAGAATGGTGCCAGTGGCCCGGTGTCGGGTAAAAAGGGAGAAATCTGCAGAGCTCCGAGTGAACCCCATGTCCCGAACCACCTTGCTAAACTTGTCAAACCACGCCCGTGGGGACTGTTTGAGACCATAGATGGACTTTTTGAGAAGACAGACCCGAGACTCCCCCGTGGTCTCAAACCCGGGCGGTTGGCGCATGTAGACAGTTTCCTGAAGGTCGCCATTCAAAAAGGCGTTCTTGATATCAAGCTGATGAAGGGGCCAGCGGCGGTGCACCGCGACGGAGAGAAGAACGCGGACAGTGTTAAGCTTGGCTACCGGAGAAAATGTTTCCTCATAGTCGAGGCCCTCCTGTTGTGTGAAGCCACGGGCCACAAGACGGGCCTTCAGTCGGGCAATAGTGCCATCCGGAGCATGCTTGATGACGAAGACCCATTTGCATCCAACAGGGTGCTGACCGGGAGGTAAGGGAACCAAGACCCAGGTCTGGTTGGCCCAAAGGGCCGTCATTTCTTCGTCCATGGCAGCCCGCCAGCCAGGATGGTGAAGTGCCTCCTGCAAAGAGTTAGAGACTGAAACAGAAGATAAGGAGGTGGCAAAGTGAAGAAGAGAGGGGGAGAGGCGATGGAGCGAGACGTAGTTCGCCATCGGATGAGCGGTGGAGACGGGAGCCGGAGCAGCAGGGAGCAGAGCACCAGAGGGCGAAGCCGACTGCAGAGGAGCCACAAAATGAGGAGAGCGACGAGAATAGACCCGGATAATCGGTGGTGGTGGACGGACCGGAGGCGGGGAAGGGAGAGGGGCTGAGGAGTGAGGAGCAGGAATGACAGGACGAACGACGGGAGCGGGATGCAGAGCGATATCCGGAGCAGGAAAGAATGGAAGATCTTCACGGAAAGTTACGTCAGGCGAGACAGTAACCTTGCGGGTAGTAGGCGAATAACATACATACCCCTTCTGAGTGCGGGAGTACCCGACAAAGATCTGCTTGGTGGCACGAGGGTCCAACTTGTCCGTGGAGGGACCAAGGTGGTGAACGTAGCAGGTACACCCAAACACCCGTGGCGGAAGGGGAAAAGGCGGAGTTGTGGGAAAGAGGAGGCTGAAAGGAGTAGCATACTGGAGGACGGAAGACGGGAGGCGGTTGATGAGGAAGCAAGCCGTGGAGAGAGCGTAGTTCCAGTATGGTTTGGGGACCTGCATTTGAAGCATAAGCGAGCGAGCGACATCAAGAAGGTGACGATTCTTGCGCTCAGCGACACCATTCTGTTGTGGTGTGTACGGACATGATGTTTGGTGAAGAATGCCGAACTCAGAGCAGAGGGTGGCAAACGTATGACTGGTGTACTCCCGCGCATTGTCAGTGCGAATAGTGCGAATAGGTGCAGAGAACTGAGTGCGAGTCTCAAGTATGAAGGCCCGAAATACGCGGGGAAGTTCAGAGCGATCCCGAAGGAGATATAACCACGTCATGCGAGAGTAATCATCAATAAAAGTAAGAAAATAACGATAGCCAGAAATACTAGTAAATTTGTACGGACCCCATATATCGGAGTGTACTAAAATAAAAGGAGCGGAGCTCCGAGTACAATGAGGGGGGAAAGAAGAACGGGGCTGTTTGCCCAAAATACATGTGTCACAACGAAAAGCAGGGAGAGTGACATCAGGAAGAGCCTTCCGGAGGACTGGAAGAGGAGCATGTCCCAGACGGCGATGCCAATCCAAAGAGGAGATAGATGCGAGGACAGTGGGAGAGTCGTCAAGAAGATAGAGCCCATTCTGCAGCCGTCCTCTACCAATGATAGTCTGCGTCTGCTGATCCTGTATGAGAAAAGAAGAAGAAGTAAATGTGACTGAGTAATTAGAATCTGTAGTAAGGCGACCGACAGAGAGTAAATTGAAAGGAGAGCCCGGAACATGAAGAGCCGAGCGGAGGAGGAGAGAAGAGGTGAGAGAAATATCAGCACATCCAGATACGGGAACCGACGCCCCATTAGCAACAGTAATGTACTTCGGGTGAGGTGAAGACAAGTACTGTGGTGGCCTAACAGAGGTGATATGATGAGTGGCACCAGAATCAAGGATCCAGCGCGTGCCAGAGGATAGGCAGGCGATACCTTCATTGGAGAGAGAGGCAGCAGAGGCAACCGAGGCAGGCGGACGGCTGAGCAAGCCATGAAGATGCTGGAGCTGAAGACGAACCTCGTCGAGCTCAGTACGAGAGGAGGCAGAATCGGTAGTAGCAGCAGAGACCTGTGGACGAGGAGGTCGGCCATGTTTGCGAAAGCAAGTGGCCTCAAGATGACCAACTCTACCACAGAACGAGCATTGAGGCCTAGATCGGCCACCGCGACCCCGACCGCGAGAGTCAGAGCGGCCACCCCGGGCAGAGGGGGGAAGAGGCAATAAGGGAGCGGGTGCCTGTTGAACAAGGGCCGGAGAAGGAAGGCCGGGAACATCCGGAGGCGGGGAGACCTTGAGAAGCATTGAGCACACGTCGGAAAAGGACGGTGTAACAGTAGAGGAGAGGATGTGAGCCCGGACACTGTGAAGATGAGAGGGTACCCGAGCCATCATCATGGCGATACCCACAGCTTCCTTCTGGGTACGTTGGGCAGCGAGATCTAGAGTGGGAGGCTGATGGTGGATCCAAGCCTCAACCAGAGACCGGGCTTGAGCAACAAAGGACGTCAAGTCGGTTGCGCCACTGCTGTCAAGGGCCTGGAGAGCGGTGATGATATCATAGAGATGGTGGAGACTATCTTTGCCAGAATAGAGGGTGTGTAGCTCGTCCCACATGCCTTTGGCCGTCTCATGATACATGGCCAGGCGATAAGATTCTCCATCGAGAGAGTTGAGGAGCCAAGTCTGCACACGCCCATCATTGCGTAACCACTCCTCAGTAGGGACACCAATAACGGTCTGGGTCAGATGATGAAGGAAGCCCTTTGACTGAAGGACACGGCGAACTGAGTGTGCCCATTCCACAAAGTTCTTCTTGCCAGTGAGCGAAATAGTAGTGATCCGGAGCTCGTCGCGGACTTCTGGTATAGAGGGCGGGCGTTCAGGAGGAACTGCCGTACCAACGGAGTCTGCAGAGGTAGACATGGAGACCGCAGCGAGCTCAAGGAGGCCGCAGCTAGTTGGAGGAGGCCGCAGCGAGTTAGAGGAGACCGCAGCGGGCGGGAGGCCGCAACGAGCTGGAGGAGACCGCAGCGGGCTGGAGGCAGCCGCGAGAGGAAGCAGACAGCGGACTGGGAGAGGACGCGGCGACCTGGATGAGGTCGCGGTGAGCTGGAAGTCGTTGCGGTCTGGGTCAGGTCGCGGCGGTCTGGGTCAGGCCGCGGCGGTCTGGGTCAGGCCGCGGCGGACGGGAGAGCTGAGAAGAGAAGCCGGGGCTGACAGGCGAGCAGGCGGGCTGGCTGGCGGGCGACTGGCGAGCTGGTGAGCTGGCGAGCTGGCGAGCTGGCGAGCTGGTGAGCTGAGCTGGCGAGCTGGCGAGCTGGCGAGCTGGCGATCTGGCGAACTGGCGAACTGGCGAACTGGCGAGCTGAAGAAGACCAAGAGGAGAAGGCGAGCTGGCGAGCTGGCGAGCTGGCGAGCTGGCGAGCTGGCGAGCTGGCGAGCTGGCGAGCTGGCGAACTGGCGAGCTGGCGAGCTGAAGAAGACCAAGAAGAGGAGGCGAGCTGGCGACTGAAGGAGAGCAAGGAGAAGAAGCGAAGGCAGAGGTCGCGCCGGACAGGAAGAGTCCGCAGCGGACAAGGGAAAGCAGTGGACCCCACAGGATGGCTATAAATAAGGGGCAAGAGGAGGAAGGAGAAGACGAGAGGTGAAGTGGTTCCACGGGAGGAGAGTCTGCGGACTGGACAAGGAAGGCCGCAGGAGTGAAGCGGCTAGAAGGAGCGGACACACTGTCACAGGTCGCAGAGGAGAGGTGGTTCCACGGAGAGGCTGCGGACTGGATAAGGGAGTCCGCAGGAGGTCGCAGGCCGCAGGGCGGACGGAGAGGGGAGTCCGCAGGAGTCAGCAACCTCGCTTTGATACCATGTAGAAATGGAGAAAGCCAACCTTGTATATATGTCCACTTGATGCAAATACAAAGAATGAGTACATATATATAGATGAGAGAAAGAGAGAGAAAAGTCCTATACACAATGTGGGACTAAAGAGAGGAGAGAAAAAGCAATAAATGCTATACAAATGGGCCTAATGTTAAGTGGGCTTTTCCAACAAAACAAAATAACTAAAATGCAAGAATTATAAATAAATGCAAATAAAGCTCGGATTCTGATGGCCGACACCCTGTCGTCCGGCCCTTTCCTGCCGTAGTTGTGTTCGATAGTAGCACCCATGACATCCATCTGACAATAATCATCATCAATAATGTTGCCGAAGTATTTAAAGTTTTTAATACCAAAAAAATCCACAGGAACCTATACCTTGCAATGAACGAAATAAAAAAAAGACAATTTTTTTATTTATTGATTCTATTAGACTAAGTTTCATGATATTTTCCCACTTTGCATGAAAAATCAAAAAGAAACTTAGAACTATGAACTAACTCATGAATATGAACTAACTCATGAATGGCTGATATAAATTGATGACCAAGATACAGAGATAATATAATGGGAAATAAATTATGTTATGGTCTTCCCTTTGAGATCTCGTGAGACCAGTTTGAGATCTCGTGAGAGGTCTCGACGGCGGTAGGTTTGTCGGAGGAGGAACTTCTCCCTTCCTTTTACTGGGAGGTGCAATAGGGGCGACGAGGCTGGATGCGGTAGCTCGGCGAAACAGGGAGATCGGCTAAGTCGGCGGGCGGGGGTTTCGTGAGTTTAGAGAGAGAGATAGGAAGAGGGAAAAGAAAAAGAGAGAGAGATTTAGGATTTAATTTTTGCATAACAAACCAAGGCCTAGCCAGCCAATTAAGTAGGTTCACAAAATGCCCCCATTCGGGCTTACAATATATGGGCAAATTATGGAAATTGTTCTATTAAAAATACACAACATAATTTAAGATAAAAATGAAAATAGTTGGCATCGTCACGTCTCATAACATCGCCGCCCCCGTCCGAAGACAACTTGTCCTCAAGCTGGATCGAAAGGTATTCCCGATTCTTCTCCGTCCATCGCGTCATTGTTGGGAGGATCATCTACTTTGAGCCATAATATGTGTTTGCATTGGTTTCCTGACGTGAAATGTTTATCACAATTGAAGTACAAGCCTTTTTCGCGACGCTCTGCCATTTCAGGGCGAGACAAAAGGCGGCGGACAGTAGGCCGCGGTGGCTCTTCCCGGATTGGAGCCTTGTCAGTTAAACCGGCTAGAGAGTAGTCTCCCTGATAGTCACGACGTTCCAAGGGCGGACGATCTAATATCAGTCGCCATTCACAAGCTCTGGTGAGGCTCATAGCCATGTTGAGATCACGCGACAGCTGGAAAACCACATCCCAACGCAACCGTTCGTGAAGACCGACAATGAAGAGGGGAACTTGATACTCCGTTAACACGGATGTTGCCCTTGATAACAGAATCTAGAATTGTTCTAGATAGGTGTCGATGGAGCCGACCTGTTTGAGGTTCAAAAGGTCACCGAGTGGGTTTCCCTGTAGAGCAGGACCAAACCGCAAGGTGCACGCTGAAATCCACCCACGAAGAATTGGGGTGTTCCCGCATAATTGCGTGAACCACAATTGCGCTCGCCCAAGTGGAAGGAGGTGATGCCAACACGTTCTTCATCTGATGTTCGTTGGTTGGCGAAAAAAATGTTACAACAGGTAAGCCAAAGAAGAGGATCTTCGCGGCCCTCGTATATGAGGAAATCCATCCGGATAGAACTTGCGTAGGCGGGGTTGTCCGCACGAGGAGCGGCGGAGTCCATCCGGCTTGCCGAAGGATAATCGGCCGTGTTCATAGGCTGAGGAGATGACGCCCCCGTAGAGCATCCAAGCGTGCGTTGAGGGCGTCCATTTTGGAGTTCTGAGTCACGAGCATGGTTTGGAAGAGTATCATGACCGAGGCTAGAGACGGAGCACCGTCAACCATTGGGGATTGGGCTGGACGGGAAGCAAGCAGTGTTGGAAGCAGGCCGACGGAAGAGAGGAGCCGCTGGGCTGTCGCCGCGGGGCTGTCGCCGCGGGGCTGTCTCCGCGGGGCTGTCTCCGCGGGGCTGTCTCCGCGGGGCTGTCTCGGGGCGTCTCCGCGGGGCTGTCTCCGCGGGGCTGCGAAGGTGGACGAAGGTCGAAAAAGGGCGAATGGGGTGTTGGGCTATTGGGCTGTGGTTGCGGGGCTGAGAGGGCTTACCGGAGCGGAAGAATCGCCGAAAGAAGAGCCGGCTAGGGTGTTGGGACACTTGGTTGTCTCCGCGGGGCTGGCAGAGCGTTCCGGAGCGGGAGAGGTGCCAAAGAGGGAGAGATAGGCGTTAGGCTCTGAAACCAAGATATTATGGTCTTCCGTTTGAGATTTCGTGAGAGGTTTCGACGACGGCGGGTTCGTCGTCGGAGGAGCTTTCTCCCTTCCTTTTACTTGGAGGCGCAATAGTGGCGACGGGGCTGGATGCGGTAGCTCGACAGAACAAGGAAATTGGCTAGGTCGGCGGGCGGGGATTTCGTGAGTTTAGAGAGAGAGATAGGAAGAGTGAAAAGAAAGAAAGAGAGAGATTTAGGATTTAATTCTTGCATAACAAACCAAGGCTTAGCCTGCCAATTAAGTAGGTTCACAGAATGCTCCCCATTTGGGCTCACAACATATGGACAAATTACGAGAATTGTACTATTAAAATACACAACATAATTTAAGATAAAAATGAAAGTAGTTGGCGTCGTCACGTTTGATAACACATTACAAAACATGGTTCGTCGTCGGAGGAGCTTTCTCCCTTCCTTTTACTTGGAGGCGCAATAGTGGCGACGGGGCTGGATGCGGTAGCTCGACAGAACAAGGAAATTGGCTAGGTCGGCGGGCGGGGATTTCGTGAGTTTAGAGAGAGAGATAGGAAGAGTGAAAAGAAAGAAAGAGATTTAGGATTTAATTCTTGCATAACAAACCAAGGCCTAGCCTGCCAATTAAGTAGGTTCACAGAATGCTCCCCATTTGGGCTCACAATATATGGGCAAATTACGAGAATTGTACTATTAAAAATACACAACATAATTTAAGATAAAAATGAAAGTAGTTGGCGTCGTCACGGTTGATAACACATTACAAAACATGGTCAACACAAATCTTCCTAATAGAAATAAAATAAGTGGAAAGTTAGAAATTTGAACTTTGAAAAATAGATTTAAGATGGATTGTGTAATTATTATTGTCTACCGGATTATAATATGTGATATATCAAAAATACACTGACGGATATTGGAAAAGATGAAGATTGCGGAAGCTATGACTTGTTCTGAAGCCATTGGATTTATGATTCATTGGTGAGGTTAGACATAGTTTTCCATACACGTTTGGACCGACTTACATTGTAAAACAGTTTGAAAATGCAGTAGATTAATTAACACTAAGAATGACTTAGGATGATGCATAACCAATGTATGAGGCAATTGCTGGAGTGTGAGTGAATTGGGTTATTATAGATGCATGATACTCGAAAGGAGGAGGTCCGAGACATTTCTAACATATCTCATAGATGTGGCCTGTGCATTGGTAGTAGTCACAATATTGGGTGTTTCCACCATAACCTTTGCTATGAAACGATGTTGCCATTACCAAGCTTGGATTGGTGATTCACAATTGCGCCGATCACAAGACGATGGTAAGCCACTACCACAATGAGATGAAAGTGATGCATGTTATGGGGTAATATTAGTAGTTGATGCAGGAGATGATGTCTTTACTCCAGGCATAGGCAGCGATATCATGCAGAGTCAGGCTAGAGTTCATAAGAGATGAGATTGAACACTTTTTAGCTAAGGTGAACAGTAGGCGCAAAATAAAGAACAGTTGAAAAAGCTTGTTGCTAAACCTTCTAAACTAAGAGATTCAATGAGCATGATTTATAGATCTTCTGTTGCTCATGGTGAAGCGTAGTTGAGCAGTGAAGGCATGAATATGATTACCTTGTTTTGCTTCTATATCTCCTGAAAAATCTCATGGAACCATTTTGTTTTGTTGATGGAGGAATGTTGATCCTTGAGAGTATCCCGTATTTTTTGGCAAATCGGAGCTAACACATGATGACATTGTCATAGTATGCGTCCTAAGTAGGGTCTTTAGAGGGAGGACAATGAGTAATATGCTTCAACATGTGATCACCTGGGAGGAATCTTTTGACAGAGATCGGTGCATGTAGTTATTGGAACCATTGAGATTATTGGTGCTTATTTGGTCAGTATTCATTTTGAAATTTATGGTAAATGCGAAATGAAGATAATTATTGATGTGGCAGTTGATGAGAGACAAATTTGTTGCTACAAAGTGCTGCTAAGGAGAGGCAAACAATTTTTTTAAAACAACAAACTTGAGTGCAACAATGTATTGAGAGGAATGACGGTTCAAGTGATTATGCCCCTTATAGCATGACTTAAGTCATTTTTCCTCCACAGGGAGCAGAAACGGCGTTGCATTTATAGAAGTGCTTCTAATGAATGGAATATGAGGTCTCTGACTTTGATTCACTTGAAGGACGATGCAATATGAGGTTTCTGACTTTGATTCACTTGGGGACGATGCCACATTGAAGAAAACGGTCACTACAACTCTTTAAAGAGGAGAGTAGAGATTAAAGAGGAGAGTAGAGAGCGACATCCACACAGAGATAACAAAAAAGCACTTCTGACTGTGGCATATCGCTCATGGTACAACTTTACAATTGGAGAAAGTTGGCTGGATTCACGACTAGGAGAATGAGAGACGCAAATGCGAGAAGTGGTAGCAGTGACTTGAAGTGTCAAAGGCTTGTTGGTGTCTAGCGGAGGAAGAAGGGCAACATCGACAACTCAATGATAGTGTATAAGATTGCGAGAGGCGACACACATTCTTGTTGATGGTGAGCGATTATGCCTATGAATTGGATATCATGTTGAATTGAGTGAGTCAATGTTTATTTTTAGGCTTGTTCTATATAAAACGAACTAGTACATGAGGTTTAATTAAATTGGTTCCTACAAAATAAAAAAATGTACTACAAAAAGATGTACAATTTACATAAGGAAGATCTTAAATAACAAAAAAGGAATTATATTCTCGATTCTAATAATGTTCCAACACACACACTATTAATTACCCAAACTTCCTCGGGAAGTCGAATGCAGGTAATCGTCCACAGAGCCTGTCTAACACAGTTGTAAGTGCACTGCGGGGGTTACGACGAATGGGAGGACCAAAGCGCATATTGTAGAGTCACTTGAAATCGTTCTGTGTTAATCCCGACTGGTCGAGGAGGAGACGAGTAGCCCAGAGAAGAGCGGAGTCGAGAAGGTGGAAAAAGGCCATATGAAGCCTTTCAACTTTCGAGGTTTGTTGGTGGCCAAAGAATTGCTCGCATCCGGTGAGCCTGCCTAAGAGTACAATTTTTCCATTGTAAGTTGGAAATTCCAACTTGGTGTAGTGCGACAGAATAGTAGCGTCAGGGCATGCGAGTCCTGGCGGTAGTGTCTCGTGGAGGATCAGTGGTGGTGGCTCGTGGCGGATAAGTCGCGTGCTTGACCGCTGCTCGCTTGATTGTGTACGGGGGCTGTCGAGAGATCATTGATGCGATTTGAGAGTGCAGTAATGGCCTCCCTATGACGGTCTAGGAGGTCAGTTGCTGCGCCATGACAACTTGTAGCATGGAGATAATCTGACTCATCTGATCCGACGAGTCACCCATAGTGCGTGATAAAAAGCTGATGAGGGGACGTGATGCGGAATGAAGACGTGGACCTGCAGCGGAGGACGAGTTTTGAATCCGTTCGGAGCCGATCTACTACTTACGATATATGACGTACCCGGATCGATGATCCTATTCCACGGATGTGTCTGACCCATCGTTTTGACACGATTTCATATATTACAGTCATATTTGCTTTTTTTTGATGTAATCGGGCTACCCCATCTCCTGCCAATCATAGTCGCCGACGACGAGCTGCCTTAATCTCTTTATTATAAATAGAGGTGTAGGGGGACTGTTGGAGGCTATTTCAGAATTTGGAGACAAAGAATCCCGGATTCCCACGATCACCCCACGGTGCCGACTCTGTGGAACCCTCAGTGACTCTTAGGTGCTCTTCTTCCTTCCTAAGGTAATACCTAACCTGAGCCTTCATTTTTCACCTCCAAATCCTTTTACCGCCACCTCCATACCCTTCCCAATAACAACCACCCGATGACGGTCTAGGAGGTCAGTTTCTGCGCCATGACAGCTTGTAGCATGGAGATAATCTGACTCATCTGATCCGGGGAGTCACCCATAGTGCGTGATAAAAAGCTGATGAGGGGACGTGATGTGGAATGGAGATGTGGACCCGCAGCGGAGGACGAATTTTGAGTCCGTTCGGAGCCGATTGACTACTTACGATATATGGCGTACCCGTATCGATGATCCTATTCCACGGATGTGTCTGACCCATCGTTCTGACACGATTTCATATATTACAGTCATATTTGCTTTATTTTTGATGTAATCGGGCTACCCCATCTCCTGCCAATCATAGTCGCCGACGACGAGCTGCCTTAATCTCTTTATTATAAATAGAGGTGTAGGGGGACTGTTGGAGGCTATTTCAGAATTTGGAGACAAAGAATCCCGGATTCCCACGATCACCCCACGATGCCGACTCTGTGGAACCCTCGGTGACGACTCCTAGGTGCTCTTCTTCCTTCCTAAGGTAATACCTAACCCGAGCCTTCATTTTCCACCTCCAAATCCTTTTACCGCCACCTCCATACCCTTCCCAACAACAACTACCCTTGCTGCCAGCCTATAACCGCCGCTGTCCAGCCTGTTCCCCGCCAATTCCGTCGTCGTCCAACCTGTTCTCCGCCAGTTCCACCGCCGTCCATCCCCTCCCTTGTTAGTTTCACTGTGGTCCAGCCTTTCCCCCGCCAGATCCACTGCTTTCCAGCCTATTCCCTGCTAGATCCATTGTCGTCCATCCTGTTCCCCGTCAGATCCAATGCTGCCCCGCTTATTCCCCGCCAGATCCGGCATCTCCTAGCCTTCCCCCACCAGATCCGCCGCCGCCCAGCCTTTCCCCTGCCAGTTCTACCTCCTACCAGCCGCATATCGCCCAAATCTGTCCTCCCAACCCGCTGTTTTTACATTCCAGCAATCCGACCGCCTTACAACCGCCACTAGTACCCCCAGATCATCATTTTTAGCAAGTCCAGAAAGCGGATCTCCACCCTATGTCACCCCTTGCTTAGTAAGTATTTGCTTTGTTGTATGGAATACTTTCTCAATATTAATATATGATGATGAGACTTAATATTTGTTAGGATCACTAGTATCGTGGTTGTTTGTTTTCGATTATTTTATGATTTGTAAGACTTATTCGCCGTGCGCTTCTGCTTTGGCCCTCCACGCGGAGGAAAGCTTAAACCCGCTTGCCTAAAAAAATTATTTTGTTTTGCTAAAATTATCTGCATGTAATTTGATTATTTATTGCTTAATTTGAATTCGTCTCGAATTTGCTTTGCATGTAGGGTTATGTCAGCGTTCATCCGCCGCCTATAGATTCGTCCTGCGTCAGGACGATTGTAGTGCTCCAAGGTGGTTAGTTAGTAGGTTCCGCGAGAGCTATGACGCTTTAACTCAAATATGCTTGGTGTTGTGTTTCCCCTTTTAAATAAAACTTCTGTATCAAGGGGGAAGTTATTAAAGGATTTGTGCAGGCGCACATGGATCGAGAGAAGAACCATGCTTGAAAAGGCTTGAAAAGAAAAGGTCGCCTGCAATTCTGGCGAGGGGATAAGGCCGCGCACGACTGCTGGAGTCGGCTCGATAAAGTAAGGTAGGAGTGGACAACAGACGGGTTGAGTGAGATGGGGATGGACCGATTACATGCGATACTTCCTTTGGCGAGCAGGTCGATGCAGAGGAGCGTGCGGTGAGGCTGCGGAAGTGATCTTGCCGTGGTGAGGAGCTTCTGCGACGATGGGGGAAGAAGCAAGGGTCGCTTCTTCGATGATCTGGTGAGGCGGAATGACACAGAGGAATGAGGGTGCGGCTGGGAGTTTTCGACGACGAGGGAGTTCAGGAGGAAGATGTTGATGTCAGAGTGTGGCTGCTGAGAGGCTGCGTCGTCTTCGACAGAGGACTTCCAATTGCAAAGGATGTTGGTGTGCGTGAAGGATGAAATAGATGTACTGCTGAAGGGAGGAAGGAGTACAGTGGTTGTTGTAGTCGATGAAGCAGTGGAAACAAAGGATATGCAGCGGCTGGACTGAATTCAATCAACGGCGAAGACAATAAGGAAAACGGTTTCTGTTGCGTTGGGGGAGGAACGTCGGCTAGAGGAGGAAAATTGATCAAAGATATGGTGGGGGTGATGGGTGTGATATGACCCCGCCTGGAGCTGGGCTGCTCGCAGGGCCATCTAACCCCGGATCCATAGCCAGCCGGCAGCCGGTCGCACCAGGTCCCGCGGACCATACACCCCAACCCTTCTCCAGTGGGCTACCAGGCTGCTCGACACGTGATCCATAGCTGCACGCGGCAGGTTGCTCACCGTGTGATCCATAGCTGGCCCCACATGACGGGTTGTTGGAGCCGGGAATCGAACCCGAGACCTCCCTTAGATAAGTTACGCTTCCGCGCTCAGTTGGTGATAGGTGTTCCGCGAAAGCGTAACTTATCTAAGGGAGGTCTCGGGTTCTATTCCCGGCTCCAACAACCCGTCATGTGGGGCCAGCTATGGATCACACGGTGAGCAGCCTGCCGCGTGCAGCTATGGATCACGTGTCGAGCAGCCTGGTAGTCCACTGGAGAAGGGTTGGGGTGTATGGTCCGCGGGACCTGGTGCGACCGGCTGCCGGCTGGCTATGGATCCTGAGTTAGATGGCCCTGCGAGCAGCCCAGCGCCAGACGGGGTCGTATCATAAAAGTGCACTTTTTATGATACGACCCCGCCTGGCGCTGGGCTGCTCGCAGGGTCATCTAACCCAGGATCCATAGCCAGCCGGCAGCCGGTCGCACCAGGTCCCGCGGACCATACACCCCAACCCTTCTCCTCAGGCCCGCTTGGCTGCTCACAAGGCCCAGGGCCCAGGATCCATAGCTGCGTGGCGTCGAGGCGGGTTGTTGAGGTGGGGGCTCGATCCCCGTACCTCCTAGATAAGATACGCTTCCGCGGAACTCCTATCACCAACTGAGCCGCGGCTCAGTTGGTGATAGGAGTTCAGGAGAAAGCGTAACTTATCTAAGGGAGGTCTCGGGTTCGATTCTCGGCTCCAACAACCCGTCATGTGGGGCCGGCTATGGATCACACGGTGAGCAGCCTGCCGCGTGCAGCTATGGATCACGTGTCGAGCAGCCTGGTAGCCCACTGGAGAAGGGTTGGGGTGTATGGTCCGCGGGACCTGGTGCGACCGGCTGCCGGCTGGCTATGGATCCTGGGTTAGATGGCCCTGCGAGCAGCCGAGCGCCAGGCGGGGTCTTATCATAAAAGTGCACTTTTATGATACGACCCCGCCTGGCGCTGGGCTGCTCGCAGGGCCATCTAACCCAGGATCCATAGCAAGCCGGCAACCGGTCGCACCGGGTTGTTGGAGTCGGGAATCGAACCCGAGACCTCCCTTAGATAAGATAAGGATTTCTCCTGAACTCCTATCACCAACTGAGGTCAACAACCCTCCTTACGGGGACAACTATGGATCACACGGTGAGCAGCCTGCCGCGTGCAGCTATGGATCACGTGTCGAGCAGCCTGTGCCCCCTTGGGAAAAGGATTGGGGTGTATGGTCCGCGGGACCTGGTGCGACCGGTTGCCGGCTGGCTATGGATCCTGGGTTAGATGGCCCTGCGAGCAGCCCAGCGCCAGGCGGGGTCGTATCAGGGTGCCTCTGATACCAAGTTGTTGTGGGCTGTCTCAGAGGTGGTCGGGGGATACTATGAAGTCTTGACCGCATCTGCCTAAGTGGTGCTTACTCGTTAGAGGAGAGAGCTTCCAAGAATCTCACAACAAGGGATAAGGAAATAAAACTTCTTCCATACCATAACATTATCCCAACGGCTTTAAATAAAGAAACAAAGGGGTAAACTTGTAAATTGCTAAATTCCCCGTGATGCGACAATTAAATAAAAAGATAATGGCACATAATATTTGACGCGTTAAGTAATTGGGCACACTGCCCATAATAGTAACATTAATATTGATCCAGTGTCACTGAAGGTGTTAATGTCCAAGCACATTGCAAGTGAAGCTATAAACTTTAAAAGCATACGCTTTAACCATACGTGTCTTGGGACACTGAACCATCAATTTTTCTTCTAAGTTGAATTTCTTGAAGCTTACCCTTCATAATATCATCGTCCATTGTTCTATTATATTTTTGAAACTAGATTAACTGGCGTGATTTCTAAAACCCTCTGATGGATTTCAACAATAACTTTTGTTTATGTGCAATTTTTCAGCTTGTTCAGTTACATGTTATGGTTTTGTGTTCAACTTTGTTAGAAAAACCCATTTAAAGGCCCATGTTGTTTATTCTTTTTCTCTCTTCTTGTATTAGTCCCACATCATGTATTAAGATTTCTCTCTTCCTTCTTCTCCTATATAAGTGTGTGTATACTTGTAACTGTTGGAAGAGCCCAAAGCTTGTATGTATTATTTCAGTATGTAAATACAAGGAGAGAATACAAATATATAGGAGAGAAGATAGAAGAATAAATCCTATACATGATGTGGGACTAAAGAAGGAGAGGAAAAATGGGCCATCAAATGAGCCTTTTACATGGGCTTTTCTAATACTCCCCCGCAAGCTGGAGCGTACAAGTCGTATGCGCCAAGCTTGGATAGACACTGATAGAAGAGGGTACTAGGTAGAGCTTTGGTGAGGATGTCAGCAACCTGTTCAGTACCCGGAACATGCTTCAGCTCGATCTTCTTCATGTGGACTTTCTCTCGGATGAAATGACAATCTACCTCAATATGCTTCGTTCTTTCATGGAAGACCGGGTTTTTGGCAATATGTATGGCAGCTTGACTGTCACAAAGGAGGAGAGCTGGTGAAGGTAGTTTAACTCCAAGGTCGGTAAGGAGACTCTCAATCCATGTGAGTTCAGAGACCACAGCAGCCATTGCCCGATATTCTGCTTCTGCTGAGGATCGAGCAACCACCGCTTGTTTCTTGCTTCTCCAAGTAATCAGATGTCCTCCAAAATAGGTGCAAAACCCGCTAGTAGATCGTCGATCGTCGAGGGAGCCAGCGTAGTCGGCATCAGAGTATGCCACTAGTGTAGGAATGGAAGATGAGGTTTTGTATACAAGTCCTTGGCCAGGAGCTGTCTTAAGATATCTGAGAATGCGTTCCACAGCCTGGAGATGAGAGCTTCGAGGAGAGTGCATATAGCGACTCACAAGTCCCACAGCGAAAGATATATCAGGTCTTGTAACTGTTAGGTAGATAAGCTTCCCAACTAGACGACGGTAATATTCTGGATTTGGTAGAATCGAATCAGAATCTGAGCCCTGAGCACATATTTTGTGATTTGCATCCATATGAGTGTTAATAGGTTTGCAACCAGAGTAGCCTGCATCATGAAGAAGATCCAGGCAATATTTGCGCTGAGAGAGAACCAACCCATCTGACCGTCTGGCCACTTCCAGACCGAGGAAGTACCGAAGAGGACCCAGATCTTTAGTTTGGAAGACGGAGCTTAGATGTAGCTTAACGACCTGTATGCCGTCCAAGTCACTGCCAGTAATAATGATGTCGTCGACATATACCAACAGGAGAACCGTACCAGTGGCTTGGTGACGAGTAAACAATGAGAAGTCAGCCGAGCTGCGAGTGAAGCCAATGTCCCGGAGAGCTTTGCTGAACTTGTCGAACCATGCCCGAGGGGATTGTTTGAGACCATATAGAGATTTGAGAAGATGACAAACCCGTGACTCCCCCGTGGTCTCAAACCCGGGAGGTTGTTGCATGTAAACCGTTTCCTGATGGTCGCCGTTCAGGAAAGCGTTCTTGACGTCGAGTTGAAACAAGGGCCACTGGCGATGAACAACCACAGAGAGGAGAATGCGGACCGTGTTGAGCTTAGCGACCGGAGAGAAGGTCTCGTCATAGTCCAGCCCCGGTTGCTGGGTGAAGCCACGAGCAACCAACCGAGCTTTGAGGCGATCAATGGTCCCATCAGGAGCATGTTTAATGACGAAAACCCATTTGCACCCAACGAGTTTCTGGCCGGGAGGAAGGGGCACCAGGGTCCAAGTCTGGTTGGCCCAAAGAGCAGCCATCTCTTCTTCCATGGCCGCACGCCACCCAGGATGTTGAAGAGCGTCCTGGACAGAAGTAGGAATAAAGACCGAGGAGAGCGAAGTAGCCAAGGCCTGAAGAGGTGGAGAGAGGCGATGGAGAGAAACATAATCCGCCATTGGATGAGCGGTAGAGGCCGACACCGGAGCAGCAGAACACGGAGAAGCCGAGGTCGAAGCCGACTGCAGAGGAGCAACGGGAGGAAGAGGGCGACGAGCATAGACCCGAATAACTGGGGGTCGAGGAGGGTCAATGGTGGGAGGAGGCGGAGGGATGGTGGGAGGTGAGTGGACGTGGATCACCGGCCGGGGAAGGGAGGGTGTTGTAGGAGGTGGTGGTAGAAGTGGTGGCAAAGGAGGAGGGAAGAAGGGTTGATCCTCCCGGAAAGTAACATCAGCCGAAACAGAGACCTTCCGGGTGACCGGAGAGTAGCAAACATAGCCCTTTTGGGTACCGGAGTAGCCGACAAAAATGTGTTTGGCCGCACGGGGATCCAGTTTGTCAAGAGTGGGGCCTAGGTTATGGACAAAGCAGATACATCCAAAAACCCGGGGGGTGAGGGGGAAGGCGGGTGTGGAGGGAAAAAGAAGGCTGAAGGGGGTAGCGTTCTGGAGAACGGGAGAGGGGAGACGGTTGATAAGAAAACATGCTGTGGACACCGCAAAGTTCCAGAAGACTTTGGGAACGTGCATGTGAAGCATGAGAGAGCGAGCCACATCGAGCAAGTGGCGGTTCTTGCGTTCGGCGACCCCGTTTTGTTGAGGGGTGTAGGGACAAGAGGTCTGGTGAACAATACCGAAGTTGGCGCAGAGAGTGACAAACTCGTGGCTAGTATATTCCCGTGCATTATCAGAGCGAAAAGTTTTAATGGTGGTAGAGAATTGCGTACGAGTCTCTAACACAAACGCCTGAAAGACACGAGGAAGCTCAGAGCGATCATGCAGGAGATACAACCAAGTAGTACGAGAGTAATCATCAATAAATGTTATAAAATAACGATAACCAGAAATGCTAGAAACTTTATAGGGTCCCCAAATATCAGAATGTATTAAATCAAATGGAGCAAAGCTCCTAGTACAATGAGCTTGATAAGAAGAGCGAGACTGTTTGCCAATAATACAAGAATCACATTTAAAAACAGGAAGAGAAAGGTCGGAAAGCGCCTTCTGCAGGATAGGTAGAGGGGCATGCCCAAGCCGACAATGCCAATCAGACGAGGAAACAAAGGAAAGGGATGTGGGAGAGACATCAAGGAGGTAAAGCCCGTTCTGCAGCCGACCCCTACCAATGGTAATCCGCGTCTGCCGATCCTGTATCAAAAAACCAGAAGAGGTGAAGGTGATAAAGCAATTCATATCAGTAGTAAGACGACCAACAGAGAGTAAATTAAAAGGCGAGGCTGGCACATAAAGAACGGAGCGAAGAGAGAGAGAGGGAGGAAGGAGGAGATCCGCGCAGCCGGAGACCGGGACAAGCACACCATTGGCCACAGTAATAGACGGGGGGGGGGGGTGAGCAGCAGCAGAGAACTGGGGCGGCCGCATGGAAGTGATGTGGTGGGTGGCTCCCGAGTCCAGGATCCAGCGAGAGCTGGAAGAGAGACAGGCAGTACCTGTAGTGGAGGTGGAGACAATACCTGCATGGGAGGTGGAGGCATGGGAAGCAGAAGGGGGGTTGAGGAGCCCCTCGAGTTGTTGCAGCTGAAGGCGAAGAGCCTCAAGGTCCGTACCAGTCGGAGGAGAGCTATCGGTAACAGCAGCAGTAGGCGGGCGAGGGGGGTAGCCATGTTTCTTGTGACAAACAGCTTCAGTATGGCCATCACGGCCGCAGTAGGTGCACTTGGGCCGTCCGCGGCCACCACGGCCCCGCCCACGGGAGCCCGTACGGCCACCTCAAGGAAAAGAGGGTTGTGGAAGTAAAGGAGGAAGGGCCTGCTGAAGAAGGGCCGGCGAGGGTGGTGCATGAGCCTCTGGTGGAGGTGGTACACGAAGTAACATCGAGCAGACATCAGAGAAGGAAGGGGTAGTGGGTGAAGCCAGAACCTGGGCCCGAATACTGTGCAGGTGTGGCGGGACGCGAGCCATAATCATAGCAATACAAACAGCCTCCTTCTGGGCGCGTTGGGCAGCGAGATCAGTAGTCGCGGGCTGGTGCTGAATCCAGGCTTCCATGAGAGTTTTAGCACGGGCCACGAAGGAGGTCATGTCCAGAGCTTTGCCAACATCCAAGGCTTGAAGATCAGTGAGGATGTCAAAAAGGTGTTGAAGACTGTCCTTCCCGGAGTACAACGAATGAAGTTCATCCCACATGGCTTTAGCAGTCTCATGATACATGATCATCTGGTACGGCTCACCCTCGACCGAGTTCAGGATCCAGGTCTGGACACGACCGTCATTGCGGAGCCAATCATCAGTAGAAGGAGTTGGTGGGCCCTGGGTAAGGTGACGGGCAAGACCCTTGGCCTGTAAGACCCGGCGGACAGAGTGGACCCAGGGAATGAAGTTGGCCTTGCCAGAGAGAGAAATAGTAGTAATCCGAAGCTCATCGCGGAGTTCGAGAGGAGCCATGTGGTTGGCAGGGGGTTGAGCGGTAGTGGAGTCGCTGGAGGACATGGCGACTGAAGAACAGCAGACAGCAGGGCTCGGAGAGAACAAACCGCGCGGCAAGTAGTGGGAGAAAGGAGAGCCCGCAGCGGTCTGGAGGTCGCGGCGGTCTGGAGGTCGCGGCGGTCTGGAGGTCGCGGCGAGTTGAGTGAGGCCGCGGCGAACAGGAGCAGTCCGCGAGAGGAGGGCGCGGCGAGTTGGAAGAGGCCGCAGCTCAGTGGAGCAGATCGCAGCTGGTGAGAGCAGAGCTGGAGCAGTTCGCGACAGAGGCCGCGGCGAACTGGGGGCAGGTCGTGGCAGCGGACAGGAGCAGTCCGCAAGAGGTCGCGGCGAACTGGGGGCAGGTCGCGGCAGAGGTCGCGACGAACTGTGGGCAGGTCGCTGGAAGAGGAGCACAGTGGATACAAGGAGAGCCCGCAGCGGACAGGAGCAGTCCGCAAGAGAAGGCGGAGAGAGAGTCCGCGAGCAAAGAGGCTCGAGCGGACACAAACAGAGTGCAACAGACATGAATGATCGTCCGGAGCGGATAGAGAGAGGTGGGCCCCACGAGTCAGAGCAGAAGATGGCTATAAGAAGCATGAGGAGGGTGGATCCACGGAGGGAGAGAAGAGGAGCGGAATCAGAAGGGCAGTCCGCACGAGACCGGAGCGGATGCAGGAAGGCAGTCCGCACGAGACCGGAGCGGACAGGAATGCAGTCCGCAGGGTAGCCGAGCGGACAGAAGCAGAGGGGCAGTCCGCAGGAGACCGGACGGACAGAAAAGGGGTAGTCCGCAGCTAGACGCAACCTCCCTCTGATACCATGTTGGAAGAGCCCAAAGCTTGTATGTATTATTTCAGTATGTAAATACAAGGAGAGAATACAAATATATAGGAGAGAAGAGAGAAGAATAAATCCTATACATGATGTGGGACTAAAGAAGGAGAGGAAAAATGGGCCATCAAATGGGCCTTTTACATGGGCTTTTCTAATAGTAACTATTATGAGAACATAGATATACAAGGTTTTGAGGCCTATTTCTACATGGTATCAGAGGCAGGTTCCCTCTAGCTGCGGACTGCCTTCTCTGTCCGCTCCGGTCTCCTGCGGACTGTCTTTCTGTCCGCTTCTCTGCGGACTGCCTTTTTTTTGTCCGCCTTCCCTGCGGACTCCCTTCTCTGTCCGCTCAGCTCTGCTGCGGACTGCCTTTCTGTCCGCTGACCGCTCTCTTGTGTCCGCTCGAGTCTCTTTGCTCGCGGACTGCTCCACTCTAGCTCGCTCTGCTTCTGTCCGCTAATTTTTCTCTCTTCACCCGACATCGGTCAACAGGGACTGTGATTCTTCTGGTCTACGTTGATGATATCCTGATTACTGGCGACGACACGGCAGGAATACAACAGATTAAGGCACAGTTGAATTCTGCCTTTCAAACCAAAGATCTGGGCAACCTTCGGTATTTTCTTGGGCTCGAGGTCGCCCGACGCCCTGATGGTCTTGTGATATCTCAAAGGAAGTACTGTATGGACCTCCTTCGTGATGCAGGTTATTCTGGGTGCAAACCTGCGGAGACTCCTATGGACGCAAATCACGAGCTCTCGGCCCATAGCTCTGACTCTGACAAGCTACTTACAAATCCGGAATATTACAGACGCTTGGTTGGGAAGCTGATCTACCTTACGGTGACTCGACCAGACATCTCATTTGCTGTAGGAGTTGTGAGTCGTTTCATGCACGCTCCTCGGACATCTCATCTTCAAGCTGTCGAGCGCATCCTTCGATATCTCAAGATCGCCCCCGGACAAGGACTCGTGTACAAGCCATCCACATCTCTATCTCTTGTCGCGTATTCTGACGCTGACTCCGCAGGATCTATTGATGATAGACGCTCCACAACTGGATTCTGCACATACTTTGGTGGACACCTCATAACTTGGCGTAGCAAGAAACAGAATGTGGTTGCGCGTTCCTCTGCCGAAGCTGAGTACCGAGCTATGGCTGCTGTTGTCTCTGAGCTAACCTGGCTTGAAGGCCTTCTGGGAGACTTAAGTGTTCGTCTCTCATCTCCGGCAACCTTATTTTGCGACAGTCAGGCAGCAATTCATATTGCCAAGAATCCGGTTTTTCACGAACGAACAAAGCATATCGAAGTTGACTGTCACTTTATCCGGGAAAAGGTACAGTCAAAGAAGATAGATTTGGAGCATGTTCCTGCTACCGACCAAGTTGCGGACATCCTGACGAAAGCTCTCTCCAGGCCGCTATACTATCAGTTCTTATCCAAGCTTGGCGCCTACGACTTGTACGCTCCAGCTTGCGGGGGAGTGTTAGAAAAGCCCATTTAAAGGCCCATGTTGTTTATTCTTTTTCTCTCTTCTTGTATTAGTCCCACATCATGTATTAGGATTTCTCTCTTCCTTCTTCTCCTATATAAGTGTGTGTATACTTGTAACTATTATGAGAACATAGATATACAAGGTTTTGAGGCCTATTTCTACAAACTTCACTAGCTGAGAACCTAACTATGAATTGTTCTTTGTTAGGTTCATGGAGCATGGCTTCCACCTTGGCTTGCATATCATATAATGCGCTGTCAGGTAAGCTGCTGTATATGATGGGAGTTTTAATTTTACCCATGTTCTTTTCTCAACGGAGATTATGTGCCACTTTCAGGATATTGCAGCAGCCCACTGGAATAAGCATGGAAAACCAGCTTGGGGTATTTTGGTGCAAAAGGTTTATTACTCAATTATTTCAAAAGTTATTGGAATTCCGAAGTTCTAGAATGGGAAATGGGTTCTGACTATTTCAATTTTGAAACTGGTTTGCTGTTTCAGGCTTCAGAGAAATCAGGCCAGGTGCAAAAATGGGTTAAACCACATCTGCAGACAGCAAAAACTGTATGTAGATGAGCGTAGGCTGAATAGTATTTCATATTTTTATAGAAATTCTATCATCAAGCTCCTGTATTTGTTGCGTGTCTTTGTGTGATCATTTACTTTCACTATTATGGCATTATTTCTAACATGTTAATAAACATCTTTGTATTTTATGAGTTGTTGATGCAAATCTATGATGTAATTTTTTTAGTAATCACAGTATACACATTGTCACATTTTAGGTTATGTTGTTTTCTCTATTCTGCAGAAATGGATCCCTGTTGTGACGGCCAGATGGATTACCTTCACAACTACTGTTAGACCTCACATGGATAAAGCATCTACAAAAGCAGTTGAAATATTTGAGCTATGCAGAGCTAACGTCAAGTCCCGTAGTGCTGCGCTGCAAGATTTTGCTGACCCTTATGTTCAAGTATTTAGAAATTTCTGTAATAGAACTGTTTGCAATGGTTTTTGTATTAAGTGAAAATCTAATGATTTTTACTAGGATTTATTTAAATTATCTGTTTGTTCATTTTCTCCCCATCTGATTTCAGGAAACGAGGAAGTTTGTAAAGCCCTATATTGAGCTAGTTGCTGCTAGCGCCAAGCCTTATGTTGGTAAAGCATCTACTGTTTTGAAACCATACACAAGAAAAGTAGTACATGGCTATGGAAAATTTCTAGAAGCTGCTAGAACATATCATCAGCAGGTATATATATCTCTGGTCTTGTTTCTCTACCAAAAGTCAACATTTAAGAAGGCCACTCAGTAGAGCTTAATTCTTTTTAGTTAAGGATCTCCCTCTTCCCATTTCACTTATATTATGCATTCCGTAGTAAACAGGATTTTAATACCCTTATGGGCACAGGGTGCGAGATACTGAGTTCTTTAATTTATTATGATAGGGGAGTCGTAGTGATCTCTTGTAGTTGATGAGTTACTCTTCAGTAGATCAGTTGTATTTTAGAGATGGCATTGTTACTCCTGTCACTAAACCTCCCAAATGTCTAATATGAACATGATATAACTGTATAAGATGCATAGTTTGAGTAGTTAGGGTCCCACATTGTCAGTTATCTATTAGTGGGTTTTTTACGCCTACTTTTATTATGATTCTTTATGTATCAAGTTCGAGTTGTATGAGTCGAGTAAATCTGAGTCTAAATGTATTATTAGTTGTCATATTACTGTCGTCATTATTAAAAGTCGTTATATAGAGTTATTATGATGTTTCATATCTTTTATTTTCATTAAGGTATTTTGGTAATTTATTGGAGTCATGTAATCTCAATTTATGGGACCCCTTGATCATGAATCATTATGAAAGAATTAATTTAAGTTTTCTCTCTCTAGCTTTCTTCTCTTCATCACCTTTGTAAGGTTAGGGTTGAGCAAAGTTCCCATTCTTTCTCTCCCTTCACATTCTCCGCAGGTTGAGCTCGACTCTCATTGTATCTCCGCCACCACTGCTACCTCCGACGAGATGTTGATAAGACCCCTAACAAGTTTTGTATCAGAGCTTTACTCCTATGATCCACGCTCCCCTTCTGCAGTTTTAGTTTCGAGCCAGTGGAAATTCTTGATGTCTGCCTCTGACGACATCCACCCTGACGTCGTCTTTTCCCAACACTCCCTTCTTCAACATCCAGAGCAGAATTCCGTCTAGCAATCGCTCTCGGGCCCCTCCGATCACAAGCCCCTTCCCTCCACACTACGAGTCCTCTGCTCTGAACTGTGTGAACCCAACGAGTACCTTCCCCGTCCTCTTCCCAGTCAACATGCTCACATGGAGCCTCTCCTTCCTCTGTTTTGGACAGTGCTCCTGTTCTGACGCTGCAGTAGCTTGTTCGTCTCTTACAACACCCGCATCGTCGACCTTCCTTTGTCGATCCCGCTCATCCCGCTTCTGCTGTGGACGACCACTTTCTTGATGTTAATCAACGCTTTGAGCCATGCACCTTTTTTTCTTGTTTTAGTGCTTCAAGACGTGCACCCCTTTTCTCGTTTCAAGCCCCGCTGAGCAGCCAAATTTTTGATCTATGCGTGCTCTCGATTTTCTCCCTGCTGCCTCCAATCCAACCCTTTTTCTTCCAACTATTCATTAACGGGTTAATGCGGCATGAAGATAAGTGCTGCCAAGGAGGCCTCCCTTTGTTCGATGCTATTGGAGATGTCAACGTCCTTTGATGTCGTGCTTTTGCACCTCACCGCTAGCATTAACTAAATCTACTTCGGAGGCCAGATTCCATTGGCTACACCAGTGTATCCCTCCATCCCCAACTTGCCTTGTCCCTCCAACGCCTATGGTTGCTCCACTGTGGCTATTGATTGCACCAATGTCACCCATGCCGCTGCTGAACCTGTCAGCCACCTCCTGACGCAGCTTCCTCCTTCCCCGCCGTCAATTCCACGAGCAGTTGCCGCTCCCACCGCCGCCCGAAGAAGTTTCCCTTTTCTATGTTGTTCTTGCCGCTTCACCATTGCCCCCGATTGTTTTCTCCCTGCAATTCACGCAAGCAACATCGTCTCCATCCCGCATCCTCTGCTCTGACCCCATGCTCTGTCGTCCCTTCTTGAGCCATTCCTTTTGGCAATTGTTCCCCAACGGTTGGAGGCGGGTGGGGAATAGTTTGTTGGGTGTCAACCAGCCCTCAGATGGTGGGCTCTGGAAAGCTGGAGGAGGTGGAAGCAGGAGGTTGTGATGCAGGGTTTCGTTCTTGCCAGGGACGCTTGGGAGGAGCTCGACGGAGGCTGGCTTCCCACTGAAGTCTTCGTCGAAGGTGAACGGGAGAAGAATGGGCGGTTTTGCCTTGCTGGATTGAGGGAATCGACGATGACAAAGAGTCACGTCGGTTCCCTTTTGTTACAGCCTGCTGAAAGCTAAGGTAGAGGAGGCTTTAAATAGGTTATTTTTGTTTTGAGGGGTTAGGCAAGGTGTATTTAAGAGAAATAAATGGTGTTCTTTATTATAGGGGGCTACGAAGCACAAATACTTAAAAATGCTCGACATATCAGCTTGGACGCGTACCGGATTCGTGAAACGCCCGAAAATGCGTTCCTGAAACTTTAGGAAACATAGTTTTAAATAAAAAAGAAATTTAATTCGGAATCGCATATCCCGCAAATGGAATACGCGATTCCCGTGTGGTAAAGTCCCGCCCCTTATACATTTCATTTCACCGCCGCTTTAGGTTATTCACGCCCGTCGAAGACTCGAAGCTTCCGTGCTGCTCTGAATCCCGCTCTAGATCCCACGCCATGCTCGTAAGCTCTTCTTCCTCTTCTTCCTCCTCTTCCTTCTCCTCCTCCTCCTATTCTTCCTCTTCTTCTTCCTCTTCTTCTTCCTTTTGGATCTCGTCAGACTTGCTGCTCCCTCTTTCCCCCCTCACCACTTCTGCACAAGCCTCCAAAAGTTTCTCTAGCTACCGAAAAAGCCCCTCCCAGCAGTCCCCCAACCCTTTCCCAGCCCCCACCCCTCCAGGATTCCCAACCCCTTTTTTTGAAATCCTATCAGCAAGCTTCCAGTACTTCAAACAGCCTACAAACGCCCTCTGGGACAACTCCAGATCCATCTCCCCCCTTTACGTTCCCTGTTCTATCCCTGAATATTTAATTTTGGGTTTTGGAATTTCTTTCTAGCACTCCAGACCCATCTTTCTCTTCCTATCTCTAAACATTTGATACCTCTGTTATGTTTTTGTTATTTATTTCTAACTATATTATGTTGAATTAATTTATCATTTAGCTCTTTTTCATGGTAACTTTAGATGGATCAACACAAATGATAAAGTTATTATAGATTTGTAGGCTTCATCATAGAATATTAATTTCTGCTATCTTTTAAAATTATGCAAAGTTATTTCATGAATTTTTTGCGGTGTTATTTAAGGTCATGTGTGCAACCTTAAGATCTGTACTCGCCTTACATAGATAATCTCTAAACATTTAATACTTAAAATCAAGGAGTCGGATGACCATGTCATGCAAGCCTCGTTCGAGCTTGAGGACACGCTTGATTTGAAAGGCATGTGGAATGTTAGGCTCCCATGTCGTCAATTATTTATTAGCAGTTTTTTACACACTTTTATTATGAGTCTTTATGTATCAAATTTGAGTTGTATGAATCGTGTCATTATTAAGAGTTGTTATTTAGATTATTATGATGTTTCATGTCTTTCATTTTCATGTAGGGTATTTTGGTAATTTATTGGAGTCGTGTAATCTCTATATAAGGAATCCCTTGGGTTATTAAGCATTATGAAAGAATTAATTCAAGTTTTCTCTCTCTCTCTCTCTAAGTTCTTCTCCCTCTCTCTAGTTCCCTTCCTTCCATTTATGGGGTTAGGGTTGAGCAATGTTCTCCTTCTTTCTCTCCCCTCACATTCTCCATGGGTTGAGCTTGGTTCCCCTTGTATCTCCGCCTTTACCTGCAACTAAATCCCGGATTAGGCACATAACAGAAAATATGTTGGCGTTTTCTTAAAATATGCATGTATCCAGTAGCGGAACTAGAAAATTTGCTTAACCCGGGCACTAATTAAAATTTAAATATAATAATTATTGTTTTAATATAAAATACTAAAATTATAAAATATAAAATAGGTTATCCCTTGAGACAGGACAGTGAGATACAATTTTCTGTTAGGCCACAAAGAAACTAAGAACAAGAACATTACAAGAAACTCTCGTTTATTGTTTTAGCTAAACAGTCTCCTCTTCTATTCATTCTCTTTAAGGCCTAATAAAAAAGAATCATGAATTTTCATTCAAATTTTTGCCATCTTCTCCGGGCTGAGAATGCTATGGAATGTAATATAAATCAGAAAATAATTAGAAGAGTAAGGAGGAAATGAAATCAATAAGCATTTCATTTACCTGCTTCAACGGGCACTTGAAGCTCTTAACAAAAAATCATGATCTTCTAACTTGGGCTTAGCATTTCATCAAACACTTGAAAGGCATCAAAAAAACAAACATAAACTGGAACTATCATGCATCTATTAAACTATCCATGTTTTCAGATGCTCTTATAATGGTAAAAAAAATACCATCTCAAATAAATATTGCATCCCAAAAAAATATCTGTTATAATGCTTGAAACTACCTTGAATCAGACGTTTATACTGTCCTTTGTCTGTTGACTTGCAATATCGAAACTAAAAACTGGAGATAGAAGATTGAAGAAGGTCAGCCGAGTCGACGAAACTAAGGCATCCAGTTTTGAAGGATAGATCGATGAAGAAAGCAGCCTTCGAAGAAGGATAATCCTCTGGTAATAGTAAAAACTGGAGTTAGGAGATAGATACGTAAGCTGCTAAGTCCTCTGTCGCGAAGAAAGTAGCTCGAAGAAGAAAGCAACCTATGACTCTCTAACATGAAGAAGAAAGTATCCTCTGGCTGATCAAGGAGGAGAAAATGCTAATAGGCAAGCTCTGAAGCGAGGAGGAGAATTTACGCCTATACCTTTTACGTCATTTTTACACCCGGGCACGTGCCCGGGTGTGTCTCTGAGTGTGTCCGCCCCTGCATGTATCTTTATAATGTATCATCATTTTCAGTTTACATAATTTTTTTTGTTACTTCTTACTAACTTGACCATGCGTGCAGAATGTTAGCTTGATGACATTATTTGTTTCCACTTCAAAAGGATAAATTATTTTGTTTTGTGGTCGAAATGATGCAAATCGAGAGGGGAAAACTTAATTTTGCACGCAAAGTCACGCTCGACGTTTGACATTCCAGAGTCATTAATCGTTATTTGAGGATGAAATTATCGAATGTTTATAGCTTGAACTGCGACTGTTTCTCTATGTCCACAAGCTTAATAAAGGGCAGCCTGGTGCACAAAGCATCCTTCCGTAGCGAGGTCCCGGGGAAGGGTCCCACCAAAACGGTAAAATGTAGGCAAACCTTACCCTGTGTTTTTGCAAGTGGCAGGGTAATAAAAATTCTCGAATGTTTATGGCTTGAACCGAGGCGGTATCTCTATGTCCATAGGCTTAATAAAGGGCAACCCGATGCACAAAGCATCCCCGCGTAGAGAGGGTCCGGGGAAGGATCCCACCAAAATGGTGAAATATATGCAAACCTTACTATGCATCTTTGCAAGAGGCGGGATAATAAAAAATACACAAGCTACAACTAGAACATCCTTTCGAGCACAATTGCACGCTATGTTGTTAAAGGCGCGTCTAAGGCCTAAGGTTTATCGGGCTCAGAGTTTTGCGTCTTAGTGCGCTTTTTATGCGCTTTTGGAGAATAAAAGACGCATCTGAGGGTGATTTTTGTTGTAGATTTTTTTTCAAAAAATGTAATAACTCAATAATTTTTGCATGATTTAGTGTTTGTGAAACATAATTAAGCGTTGCGACTTACATATGATGCATGTGATCACATTGATTCTATTTTTTTAAAAGATATAAATGATAGTAATAAATAATTAGTAAGTAAAATAGATGAATTTATTCATGAAGATGTACTGATTTTTGATCCCGATTATTTAAAATGGATGTCGTTGCATCTTGCCATCATCAGGTGCGCGTCTGCGCCTTGAGCCCGCGCTTAGGTTCCAAGACACGTTTGCGTTTTGGTGCGCCTTGAGCCTTTAATAACTAACTGTGCATGCATGCGATGACCTCAAGCGAGCGGTTGATGAAGGGTAGTGTTGTTGTCAATGTCAATCTCTGGCGGGAGGTCTCGGTAATTAACCCCATATATATATAGACACACACACACGAAAGTATGTATATCTGCGCAACGCAGATATGACATAGTTCTGCGCTTTTTCATATCAGCCGTTGGATTAGATCCAACGACTGGGATTAAGCGCGGATCGGTAAAAAGGAGCAGCGAGCCCAGACCCGAGATCACCCGGAATCGCACGCGCGCGCGAGTTAGCCTGCTCGCACGCGCTTTGTTAGTGTTAGGGGAATTGCTATATAAACAACAATCTCCTTTAGTTACTGGCGGTGGGGGACTAAAATCCCACGCCGCTTGGAAGCATCTTGATCGGGCGCGATAGATCGGGTTCGCGCCCGATCAGACTTCTATCGCTCCCGATCGGACGGTTTCAATGCGGTGCGAGACTTTAGTCCCCCACCACCAGTAACAAAGGGGGATTGCTGTATGTATAGCAATATCCCCTATCACTAACAAAGCGCTCGCGCACGAGCAGGTTGTCTCGCGCGCTCGTGAGATCCTGTTTGGACCAGGGTGCGATCGGGCTCGCTGCTCCTTTTTACTGATCCGCTCTTAATCCCAGCCGTTGGATTAAATCCAACGGTTGGGAGGAGGAGCGCGTAGATTGTAATATCCGCGTAACGCGGATTTCCAGGGGACACATATATGTCTTATATATATAGGGGAATATAGGTATTTGGAGGCACACCATAGAATGGATATTGGCCATTGAATCATAAGAGAGAACATGAGGGGGATTTGGAGAGAGAAGAGGAGGGAGAGGGAGAGAGGGGGCGGGAGAGAGGAGAGAGAGGGTGGAGTGATAAAGAGAGAGGGAGAGAAGAGTAATAAATTATTTTTATAAATTAAAATTTGCAAAATTTATAAAATAAAAATAGGAATAATAATTCATATTTTTTGCGGTCATTTTAAGTACTCATATGTATATGTTTTGAAAAAAATAAGATTTCGGGTGCGTGCGCAGCCCGCTCATAGGCGGGCGCAACCCGCAACGACGCTTCGAGCACGGCGAAGCCCGTGCGTAGGCGGGCGAAGCCCGCCTGGTTGCGCCCGAAGGCCGCCCGATGCCTGTGCGAAGAAGCACACACACACACACACACTCACACACTCACTCACACACACACACACACACACACACATACTGGCGGTGGGGGACTACAATCTCGCACCGCTTGGAAGCCGTCTGATTGAGCGCGATAGATTGGGTTCGCAGCCTATCAGACTTCTATCGCGCCCGGTCGGACGGCTTCCATGCGGTGTGGGACTTTAGTCCCCCACCGCCAGTAACAAAGGGGGATTGTTGTATGTATAACAATCCCCCTATCACTAACAAAGCGTGCGCGCAAGCAGGTTGTCTCGCGTGCTCGTGAGACCCTGTTTGGACCAGGGTGCGATCGGGCTCGCTGTTCCTTTTTACTGATCCGCGCTTAATCCCATCCATTGGATTAAATCCAACGGCTGGGAGGAGGAGCTTGTAGATTGTAATATCCGCGTAATGCGGATTTCCAGGGGACCCATATATATATATATATATATATAAAGTGCCCTAGGATGTATGAGTTTCTCATCGTGGCACTTCATATTCTCAACAATATTGTGACTAGAACATGGCGTATAATTATGCTTCCAAACATTTTGACTAGAACTTGCATCTAGCTATGTACTTGTTCATGATCCTTGGGAATATGCAATGCTTGGTATTCATTTACTTTCCACTTCTTACATACGAGTAGATTTTCCTCGAGCATGTGGTTAAATATATGCTAATTATATGGAGTCTGGGATAAGTCATCTAATTCTGACCTTAGGGGTGGTGATACTTGCAATTCATGGGCTCATTTTAGTGAAATTATATCCTTTTCGGTTCCATTTCTATCCCTTTTGATGAAAAATTTAATACTTGCAATTGATGCAACATTCTAAATCTAAAACTTCTGCATGTTTTCATCGGATCCTGCCAGGTGCCGATGAGGGTCTTCACTCGTGTTTTCATCGGATCCTGCCAGGTGCCGATGAGGGTCTTCACTCGGTAAACCTGAGAACTGGGCATTGTCCTGGATCATGTTGAGGATGGCCGGCTTTATCTCGAACTGATTGTTGACGATTGCAGGGCCAAAACCAGGATACACACTCCCGACAGTAGGAGTGGTGAAATCTCTCATTGTCCGCATCCTAGGGCGGATTGCCTCCTGCTCGTCCGCAACCTGCTCACCCACATGGTTGTTAGCATCACCACCTTGGTCATTTATCACGACTCTCTCTGTCCATTGCTCTTAGACGAGCACGCCTTGCTCTCTCAGTCTCAAGCTCAATCCCGTCCAAAATATCAGGATCCCATCTTTCCATAAGAACACAAGAAAAACAAAACAATCAAAAGAAACAAAAACACTTAAGGTACTTTCCTTACAAGAAAAATCACGCAACACCTCTTCTCCGACAACAGCGCCAAAAACTTGATGCATGAATACGACAAGTGCGCCGATCGCAGAAGTAATATAAAATGGGAGTCAATCCCCAAGTATCGATCTCAGAGGAGTGCAATTATGGTGTGTGATTCAATTGTTCGGAAAAGCGTTTGTAAGTTCGCAAACAAAACAATGACGTTTTTTGATTTGGTTTACTAAAATGATAAAACCTACTTTATCTACGTGGGTCTCCTTCACCGCTTCGCTCGGGTGGATTACCCAATTGGGTAATGATTCAGATGGTGGATCGAGAGAGGGTCGTAGTCACATCTTCGCTACGCACGCTCTTAGCAATCGCTAGGACAACACAAACACAATGGAATCGAACACACGGTGGATGGAGGCGCACCACGAAATTAACAACCACACATAATCACCACATAGACATAGTAAGAAACATGAAAATGCATTTAGGGTTATTTCCAAACATCCAAACAATATCAAGTAATCTACCACAAAGAAGAATGAGTAGAGAATACAACCAACGCACGAAGACTCGTCTTGGTTCTCGACCGGAATCGAGGTTTGTCACTCCTCGTCCGCGCTCGGACTTCGATTGCCGTCCGGAGTAGAGAAGGGCTGTCACCGCCTTCCAATGACCCTTCTTCTTCGCGAATCACCGCCGGTCACGTTCACACCAGATAACTTCGGAGATTTAGATGAATCGATTGAAAGAAGGCTTGAATGGTTGGAGACGATGGCGGAGGCCGGAGAGGAATCCTAGCAAAGGATTTGCAAAGGAAGGATTTACAAAGGAATGATGGCCGGAGCTTCTCCCCTAGGTGGGCGACAAGCGGGGCGAAATGGGCGAAATCAGGTGTCCTGGACACGGGGAAGACGAACTCTCCGAAATTATGGCGAATACCTGCGACTTAAATAGTAGACAGTCAGAATTTAAGAGACGCACGACTAAACGCACGATCGTGTGTTTGATCATGCGATTATAATAGCACATGAGGCCTAGTCTGAGGCAACTGGCAGATCGTGCGTTTTTGAACTCGCACGAGCGAGCTGCTCGTGCGCGAACAAATCGCACGGGGCTGGACATAACTCGAAATTTCAGGCAATACAGGAAGGTCGTGTGTTTTCCTTCACACACAATTGAATCCAATCGTGCGTTAAGAAAAACACACGACGACTGCTCCCAAAGAAGAAACCTGGAGCCATCACACGACTGAAACAATCGTGCGTTAAGAAAAACGCACGATCATGCGATGTCTCCAGGAAAGGATTTGGGCACTAAGGTGAACAACCCACCTGCACACAAACACAACAGCCTGAAGCACATCTCCAGCACCAGCAGAAATAAAGCAACAAAAGCAAGAAAAGTCATGGGGAGCGCCTTGTGCTTACCCCCAACACGAGATGCACTGTTGCACACCCCAACGGGCCTAGAAAGTGCACTTTGTATACTAAAGTGTTTTAAACAGAATATGAGCGAAAACATACTAAAAGTGTAGTGCATATGCGTGAAAACTAGCTCAGATGAGTTCAAAAAATTCTATATAAATCAGACTCATCACACCCTCAGACTTAATCATTTGCTCGTCCCGAGCAAATCATCTCTCAAGTGGACGAGAAAAACAAATAGTTAGCTTAGAAATTGCGAGGGCGGAGTCCCATGCGAATTCGCATGCTCGCGCTCAAAGAAATACAGTAGAAGAACTTTTTAATTATGCAAAATAGTTTATAATTTTCAAAGACCGTAACTATATATTATTACGACTCAAAAATAGAATCACGGTTAATCGTCCGGTCACGCATAGAAAAAAAGTAGACAAATCGATGAGTTGAACATTGCCCAAGACCGGGGCTCAGGACTACCTCCAAAGAAATCCATCAATGACGGTGACCATATGCTCGCCCTTCCAAACTCTCTCCACGACACTGATTGGATTCAACGCGCAAATCAGTAGGACTTTATGTTTAAGACGGGGCTTGGGTTTATGTGAGGTAAACGAATGATCAACACGATGGCCGACGTACAAAACCCAACTGAGCTAGCACGATAAAGGCAAGCTTATTCTCATTTCATGTACTTACTCTCATTTCATGTACTTGTTTTTGCTCATCGGTTTGACCGGCTGATGAGACCCTGAATAAATAGGTCCGGTACTTTAGGTAGATAGGACGATAAAGGCAAGCTTAAAATTATTTAAGGTCGCATAACTTTGAATAAAGTAAGATATCCAAGAGATTATAATTGAACACCATATTTTGAAATCAAAATTAAATGTCAATTTGGAAACATTTGATATGGTATATTTTCAACTGCCAGCAAGAATTGTATTTGGAAGAAAAATATAAAGATATTTCTTTCCACCGGAAATCATTCTGAGCATAACAAAAAAAGGAGGATTTGGAAAGGAACTGTTATGTAATATCATCATTTGGAAATTAGTGCTTTGAAATCCTTAGTAAATCCACAGACAGGAAGATGAAATTAGACCAGATAGAAGCAGGGAACGAACAATTGTTCGTTTCCCCGTATTGCCGACTGAATACCCCCATCTCCCGCCACTCCTCGTCGAAGACAGCAGCGTCGTGGCTTTTCCCCTCTGCCGCCATGGTCTTGTTCCCCCTCTCCACCCACGACGATTTTGTGGCCATCGTCACTGCCCCAGACGCCGTCAACGCTGCTACAATGCCCGCTACGACCAGATCCGGCTCCTATGTACCTTGCAAGCGCCGCCTCCGCCTATGTGGTCTCCGTTGACCCCGACTACTGCCTATGGCGACCAGTTCCCATTGACGTCGACGTCCAACACTCTTCTTCTGTCAACCGGCACTGGCAGCAAACTTCTGCTGCAACCTGTGCGTTGACTGAACATGGGCGGGCTCAAATGCTTGGGTAATCTCACCGCCTCATTGCTATTCTTGTTGGCTTAATTTTATGCGCCTAAATTAATTAATTATAGCTTGTCTCGAACGTTCTCGCTACTCTAAATACCGTTTATTTCATAAATTCTTACTTGTGATATTATTTGTGGAATTACACATCTCGCGGCGATTCAAAACGACAAACACGCAACGAATTTTCCCACGAATAATAATTTATGCACCCTTCGTCTCATCGTCATTCTTAGCCGTATATTTGTTTTTATTTTGGTATTTCATTTCATGTACTCATTCTCATTTCATGTACTTGTTTTGGCTCCTCGGTTTGACCGGCCGATTAGACCCTGAATAAATAGGTCCGGTACTTTAGGTATCTAGGACGGTGAAGGCAAACTTAAATTATTTAAGGTCGCATAACTTTGAATAAAGCAAGATATCCAAGAGATTATATTTGAACACCATATTTTGAAATCAAAATTTATTGTCAATTCGGAAACATTTGATATGGTATATTTTCAACTGCCAACAAGAATTGTATTTGGAAGAAAAATATAAAGATATTTGTTTCCATCAGAAATCATTCCGAGCATAACAAAAAAGGGGGATTTGGAAAGGAACTGTAATGGAATATCATCATTTGGAAGTTAGTGCTTTGAAATGAAGAGGAAACCAGACCTTATAGAAGCAGGGAACGAGCAATTGTTCGTTTCCCTGTATTGCCGGCTGAATACCCCCATCTCACGCCGCTCCTACCTGTCCAAGACAGCAGCGCCGCGGCTTTGCCGCTCTGTTGTCGTGGTCTTGTTCCCCCTCTCAACCCACGACAATTTTGTGGCCATCGTCACTGCCCCGGACCCCGTCAACGTCGTTGCAACGCCCGCTAAGATCAGATCCGGCTCCTCCATACCCTGCAAGCGCCGCCTCCGCCTACGTGGCGCCGTCGATCCCAACTACTACCTATGGCGACCAGTTCCCATTGACGTCGACGTCCAACACTCTTCTTCCGTCAACCGGCACTGGCAGCGAACTTCTGCTACAATCCGTGCATTGACTGAACATGGGCGGGCTCAAATGCTTGGGTAATCTCACCGCCTCGTTGCTATTCTTGTTGGCCTAATTTTATTTGCCTAAATTAATTAATTATAGCTTGCCTCGAATGTTCTCGCTACTCTAAATACCGTTTATTTCATAAATTCTTGTGATATTATTTGTGGAATTACACGTCTCGTGGCGATTCAAAATGACAAATACGCAAAGAATTTTCCTTCGAATAATAATTGATTGTTATCACGAAGTTTAGGCGATAAGATGATTTCGTGCGCGAAAGCTCGATTTGGCTCGCTCGGCCTCTTTTAAGAATTAAAAGCTACCTATTTTTCAAATCCCTTATTTTATTTTATAACAAAATAAAAATTATTTTGCTTAAGAATTATTTAATTTTGACACCCTAATTGAGTGTACATCAGTGCCCAAATCCTTTCCTGGAGACATGAAAGTATCTGGCAATCTATTTGTCTATGCATGAATAGAACAGATCTATTTTCAAGATATGGGAGCATTTTAAAATCTCATGCATGAATTTCTTGATTTTGTAGGCTCAAAATGTTGTTCTGGAGAATCTTGAGAAATATGATTTGACCAAAGCTCTGGCAACTAAAGAGTTGGTTTGGTTTGCAGTATGTTTTGCTAGATATATGAAGATGAATTGTTTTTTCATTTTTCATTTTTGTAAACTCTGATTCTTTATCGGCAGTCTCAACCTATACTTGATCTTTTTGCAGGCTTCTGCTTCATTGGCCTTACCAGTATTTCTGATCTACAATATGCTATCAAAAATTTGCGGGTTTGTTATTTGACCAGCCTCACTAGCATTTCTCACATTTACTTTTTCTGCTTATGATTTTGTAACTCATTGTTCTAACTTGTGAATGAGCAGTAAAAGGATTAAGAAACCTGTTCGGGGTGCTCGTTCAAATAACCACCATCGTAGACACAAGCGAAGACATGCTGACCAGTAGAGAACTATTGTACCTGGGTGCCAACTATTATTATATTTATAAGGTACTGAAACTGTTTCTTGGGCTTCCATTATAAAAGAAGTGTCAGTGAAAGGGATACACGCCCGCGCACACACACACACGCCATACCTAGGTAGGTTATATGATTAAATTCTTTTTTGGAACCTTAAGCTATGTATCTCTTTAAGTTGGAATTTTGTTATCCTCTCTTTCTGACCGGGGGTATGTGCTTTTTCTGGAATGACATTTGGTTCTCTAAACTTTCTATTCCCCTTTATATTTATTGCTCTGTTTGGTTGCCCGCCCGCTTGCCCAAAAGATTAGTATTTGTTTAGTCACTGGGTTACTGTCTGTCTGTAATACAACAACAATCACATCAAAGAAGCTAGATATAAAGTCGCCAGTAAAAAAACTAAACATGCAGTAAGCTGAGCAAAAAATCAAGCTTATGAAGAATTTTATAATCGACTAGATAACAAAGATGAAGAACGTAATATATATAAAATTTTTCATGCTAGAGAAAGGAAGTCCAGAGATTTAAGCCAAGTAAAATGCATAAAGGATGAATCAGATACATGTTTGACAGATGTTGTAGATATTAAAGAGCGATGCAAAAGATATTTTTATCAACTCTATAATGAAACAAAGGACAATAATTGAACTTGAAAGAGTTAAGTAAATCAGAGAAGTATAAGAACATAATATTTTATCATAAAATTAAGTTTCGAAGGTAAATGATGCTCTAAAGAAGATGAAAAATGGAAAGACGGTTGGGTCAGACGATGTACCCATCAAAGTATGTAAATGTGTAGGGATGAAGGAATTTTGTGGCTTATATATTTTATCAATAAGATACTGAAGTCAAAGAGGATGTCAGATCAATGAAGAGAAAATATCTTGGTACCTTTGTATAAGAACAAAAGAGATATACAAAATTGTGTTAATTATAGAAAAAATAAATTAATGAGTCATACCATGAAACTATGAGAACGAGTAATATAAATAAGTGTAAGACAGAAGACAAACATCTCAGAGAATCAATTTGGATTCATGTCAAGGAGGTCGATCATGAAAGTTATACATCTCTTGAGGAGACTCATTGACAACTACCAAGAAAAAACAAGATTTGCATATGCTGTTTATCGATCTTTAGAAGGCTTATGATATATTCCAAGAAAAATCTTATGGAGAGTCTTAGAAAAGAATGGTGTAAATGTATCATACATTGACATAATCAAAGATATGTATACAATTTCAGTGACAAGGGTGAGGACATCTAGAGGATTAACTCGGGAATTCCCTATCACTGTTGGCTTACATCTAGGTTTAGCTTTAAGCCCTTATCTCTTTACCCTAATCTTAGATGAGCTCACCAGACATATCCAACAAGCAATACCTTGGTGTTTATTGTTTGCAAATGATATCGTTTTGGTTGATGAGACGCACAAGGATGTAAACGCAAAACTGGAATCTTGGCGGGACACTTTAGAAAAGAAGGATTTTAGGTTGAGCAGGGCAAAAACGGAGTATATGGAGCTTAAATTTAGCTGTGCAAGAAGGACGAATGACTTAGTTATTAAGCTGAGTGATCAAGATATTTCTTGCAATGAGTGTTTTAAATATCTTGAATCGATAGTTCAAAAAGATGGAGGTATTGATAAAGATGTGACACAGAATCCAAGCGGGTTGGTTAAAATGGATAAGCGCGTCAGGGATCTTATGTGATTGTAAAGTGCCCTTAAAATTTAAAGGAAAGTTTTATTGTAATGCAATTAGACCAGCGACGCTTTATGGTTCTGAGTGTTGAGCAGTGAATTGTGTGCATGAGCAAAAAATGGGAGTTACGGAGATAAGAATTTAGGTGGATGTGTGGATATACGAGACTAGATAAAATTATGTATGAATGTATCAGAGATAAGACAAGAGTAGCATCAATTGCAGAAAAGATGCGAGAAGCTCGACTAAGATGGTTTGGACACGTACAAACGAGACCATTAGAAGCACATGTTAGGCGTTGTGAGAGTCTAGTTACTAGGCATGTTAAACGAGGGAGAGGTAGAACAATAAAGACTTGAAATGAAGCTATAAGGAAAGAAATGATGTACTTAGGCATTAGTGAGATTATGAATAAAGATGGGGCACAATGGCGACAAAGGAATTTTTGTTGACATCTGCACTGCTTAATGAGTTGACTATTTTGTGACAAAATTTACATTGCTTGAAATTGTTGCATGCCAATATTTTTTTAACCAAGTATGTTCATACATGCATATGTATTTATGTGTCTTTTTTATATGCATACAACATTGTAAATAAAAATAAAATAGTTTTGATGGATGAATGGTTCTGAAGTTATATTCAAGGACTATTCTCACAAGAAAACACTTTAAGAGGCTTAAACTGTTTCCACTCACCAACACAACTAGAATCCTCTTCGAAAAGCTTCATTCCCATCTTGAGTTTCTTATATTTTTTGAAAAAGTTTAGTTATCATGGCATATATGACTATATATAATTGCTATCATTGAACACTATATATTGATTAATATGAACGAAGATACATAATATCTAGACAAGCTCAAGACAATCTTTTGAGGGCTGAATCTTGCTAAACTTTTTCTCCAAGAATGCCAAAATTTATAATGATCCAAGATCCCCTAAAAGACTCGTTATCACTCTCTTATATAGGCGTGAGTGTTATACACATAATTACAATGCCCTAAGCCTACATATGCAGATAAGAGGACACGTGGATTCCCCGAAGAGTCGTCTTCGCATTAGCATTCCCCTCCCGAAAATCGATCTTGTACTCAAGGTCGAGGTCTGTAAGGGGTCATCAACGAGCGTTAGAGAATCCAAGTCAGTGAAATTTGATTATCGTCTTCAATGCCGAGCAACAAGCACAAGTCCTTGAAGAGGCATTTGGGGTGGGTGAGTACTAGTGGTGGCCGCAAAAATAGGGTCCTTGCAGTGTTGCTCCAGTTACTACTGATGAGATATGCGCTAAGGTGGTGGGGGCACCGACTGAGGCAGTATTGATGGAACTGGAGGAGGCAGCGGCGAGTCGATCAATGGGGGTATGGTAGAGGTGAGAGTTCGGGTAGAGGCGGGTTGATGCATTCCTCAAACAACTGATTAATTTCAAAAGGTAAAATTGGAGATCTAATTAAATTCCGAGGCACTTTTCAAGTCTTCACGAGCATTATCGTGTGATGTCCGATCTGTAGTTGAAAACACATGCTAATATCTAACAATCGGACATTGAATTAATGCAATTTAATACTCCACATGTGAGCACTTTAAAGCAATGAAAAATTGCGAGACAAGAAGATTTTCAAATTAGCGACAAATAGGCAAGTGGTAAAATTGACAAGCTCTAAAAATTTTAAAGATCAATTAAACCTAAGCATAGAATCATAATAACTGTAGGAGAGCAATGAGAATAAGAGGTCTACCATAGACACGACACAAGTAGTAGATGATCCACAAAAAATAGTCAACTAGATCGGATGGAGGTTAGAATGTAGATCGACACTCGTGGTAGGTCAGGGAAGGGTCACCGGGGCCCACGAGGGCAGGCGGTCGCAACTGCGAGGCTGGATCAAGATCAGCACGAATGGATCACCGGGCGGATGGAAGGAGATGGCTGAACATTTTGGGAAATAGAGAAAAGAATTCTCTATTCCCAATAATTTGTCCAAGCTCTCCTCCTTTCAGCCGGGCTGACATCTTTTATAAAGTTAGGAATGGTTTCATTATCTTTGAAATTAATGAATAGTAAATTCAAATGGCGGGTTACAACATTAAGGTGTCAATATTAATACTACCTGATGGTTTCAAAGATGAGTGTAATGATGTAATATAAGAAGGGTGGCTGATCAGTTTTTTTTTTCATTTAAAAGGGTATTTTAATGATAATAAATGGGGGAGATAATGAAGAGGCAAGGGTATTGAATTGGGACATTCAAAACTCCATCATAATTTGATAATCCTAATTTCCGAATTTAAATTCATACTCATAATTTCAAAAAACTAAACTTATATTAATTATATTAAAATATTATTTCAAAGGTTGCCCAATTTTATCATTTAGCCTAATTTGACGGACCACTTCATTCATGATCTTATTGGGCGGTCACTCCAATAAGACAAACAAACTAGCGCGGGTAACTTGTGCGATACAAAAGATACAAGCGATTTTAACCAGCGCGGAAATACGAGAAAATTGAAGTGCGTGAAAACATGTGCTATCGAATACATATAATAATGCACGAATAATAAAAATAAGACGCAGATGCGACTCAGGATGCATCAATTCTCCTGGGGTTGAAAGAGCTCGACCCCGACGAGACTGATGAGACCTGCTATTAGAATGTCCAAATGTCGCCCTGACAAAATTTCGCGACCGTCATGCTGCTAAATAAACAAGACCTGTAGATACACTCTGCTCCTGAAAGAGGTAGACAACCAAACTCCATTGGAAAAAGACAACTCTCGGTGATAGAATCAACCGCGAAGTTATGATTTTTCAATGATGCTCGCAAACAGTTAGAAATAATTTTATGCTAAATAGTTAAATGACCAATAAAATTTCGAGCATCAAATAAGATAGTAACACATAATGGGAGAGAGAGCGGATTGAAAAAATAGGATAGGCAACAAACTAGGAAGTAAGCACGATCAACCTGTGGAATTATTAGATTATATCGCATCACACGCACTCCTGCTAGACATCTTCGCGCGTCTACAAAATCCAGACCAATCATCGCAATGACAACACTCACGAGAATCCAACTAGCGCGACATATTTTAAAACCGTTCTCAATTTTACCATTTAAAACCAACCAGAGGAATCCATTAAATCGTGTGTCCCTATTAGGAGTAAAAATTATTTTAAAAGTTTCAACTTCCCTCATAAGACTAACCTTAAAAAATTCAAAATTCATTTGATGAAGCCCAAAATGCTCACTTACACTCATGGGATAGTGGTGTGAACTAAACACGTGATCGCCAAATATAAAATCAATGTGTGGTGTTGTTGGCAGATCATCTAAAATGGATGACTCACCAGAGTCAGGTACGTCTTCCTGGAGTAGGGGTCCAGGCAGAAGTGTGGCACTACATAAGTGTGGTGTAGTAGTAACTAAGGAAGGTGAGGCAGATGTTGGTGAGGTCCTCCCAGGAAGCTTGGGGATAAGACTATTCTTCTGGGGAAGAAGAACGATCTTTCTCCCATGATGATCAAAGGAGTGGGAGTTCCTCACACGGTCATGTAGAACACGTCTATCATACTGCCACGCTCTACCTAACAGGATATGACAGACATCGATGGGGGCAACATCACATAGGACAGAATCCAGATACACATCCCCGATAGAGAACTCTACGAGACAACAATGAGTAACGGGCATAGTCATGTGACTATTAACCCCGGATAAGTGGTAGGGTCACTCCAAGGGTGCGTCTCGAGTCCTAGCTTCTCAACCATACGTTGTGAATTGAAATTTTCCATGCTACCGCTGTCAATGATGGAACAAAAATGCCCCTGAATGCCCTCAGTAGTGTGAAAAATCACGTGTCTCTGAAAATCACGCTCAGTGGTCTCACTAGGGAAAATTGAGCTATATAACGACGGACACAAACTAAGTGCTCAACGTGTTCTCCCTCGACCTCGGTAACGCAATCATTCTCGGGCTCGGGCTCAGGCTTGGAGTCATTAAGGAAGACTCCATATTCTGGCTCACGCCCATCAGAGAAATCTGTAATTGCGACGAAGTAGCTTCGCGGGCACTCAGAAGATTTGTGCTCAGGCTCCATACACTTGAAGCATCGGAATACTCCCGTGTTTGGCTTGGGTCCCATGAGCTCCTTACCTCGGGTGAGGTCAGTGGGAGGTGTTGGGGTCCCAGTAGTGACATGAGGAGGGGAATCAGAATTCTTAGGGGTGGGTGCAATGGTGGTGGTGCTCGAGGAAGGCCTATTAGTAGACCTATTGTCATAACCCGCATTTTCTCCGTATTAAATAATACGTCAGAGTAAGAGAGAATACAAGCCGTGAATGTGATGTCACGCCGTACAGGGCACAACTGCAGGTGCTCAGACAAAACCCTAACTTCATTACTTTTCATGAAAATCCATGAATTATAGTTTGAAAACATGATTTAATTAAGTTATTAACCGTGTCCCTCGGTTCAGTGGAATGACTAGTCCACAAGCAAAGATGTGGTTAGAATTAAGCAGCGGAAAATACCATTTTTATTCACTTATTGTCCTATATAAACATGACAAACCAATACTATTACATGCTATGCAGACCTCTAGGTTTAGTATAAGTACGAAATGAGCTTGTTATGATCTTCAAAGTAGGGTGACGTTTCTTTTAAAAGATGCTATGCAATGCTAGTATAAGTCTTTTTATATTCAAAATATCTAACATGCTGATAAGAACTTGCAAGTAGAAGAGAGATCTAGGGGGAGATTTAGAGAGAGAGCAAGAAGAGGAATTAGGGTTAGGGAGAGAGAGAGGAAATACCTTGAGAATGATCATGCATGCCAACGAAAGGGAGCCCCGGGTTTATTAATACCTGGGGCTCAAGGGGGCCGGCCGGCCCCCCACTTGGGGACTGAACCGGATCGGTTCAGTCCCCCCTTAGCGTCTTCATAGGTTGGGGGCCGGCCCCCCCACTTAGGGACTGAACCGGGTCGGTTCAGTCCCCCCTTGGCGTCTTCATAGGTTGGGGGCTGAACCGGATGGTTCAGCCCCGTTGTTTGGCCTCCGTGCTTTCGGTCGCCGAGTGTACGTTTGCCCTTGAAATTGTAGCTGATGCGGCGGCATAACATTCCCTCCCCCTTCAAGCGGCAACTTGTCCTCAAGTGGGAAATCCGGAAACGCCTCGTGAAACTCCAAGAAGTCCACCCAAGAATTATGTTCGGCGGGCATGTGCGCCCACTTGACGAGGAGCTCGAGCCGGTACTCGGCACCCCGCCTCTTCCATTTGGTCAACAGAATCGCCTCCGGCGAAGGCCGCAATTCGCCGCTGCTAGTAGCCTCTGGAAGAGTAGGGCTGATGGTAGTGGAGGTCCCGAGCTTCTTCTTCAGCAAGGATACATGGAACGTTGGATGGATGCGAGAACCCTCCGGAAGAGCAAGAGTATAAGCCACGGGCCCCACCCGGCGGAGGATGCGGAACGGGCCATAGTATTTCGGTGCCAGCTTCTGGTTGGTCCGTCGAGAGACCGATAGTTGTCGATATGGTTGGAGCTTAAGGAAGACCTCATCGCCGACCGCAAACTCCCGCTCGGTACGATGTTTGTCTGCCTGAATTTTCATGCGATCTTGGGCGAGGCGTAAGTTCTCCCGGAGTAGCGATAAAGTCCGGTCGCGATCCAGTAACATCCGGTCGACCGCGGGCAGAGCGGTGCTGGCTGGCTCATAAGAACTCAAAGTAGGCGGGGGGGGGGGGGGGGGGGGGGGCGGCCGTAGACCACCTCAAAAGGAGTGAGCTTGTTGGCCGTATGGAAAGAGGTATTGTAGCAGTATTCCGCCCAATGGAGCCACCGAGTCCAGGAGCGTGGCTCATCCATGACAAAACACCGCAAATAGGTTTCAACCCCACGGTTGAGGACCTCCGTCTGCCCGTCTGTCTGAGGGTGATGGGCCGTGCTCATGCGGAGGGAAGTCCCCTGAAGTCGAAACAGCTCCTGCCAGAAATTGCTCACAAAGACGGGGTCCCTGTCTGATATGACCGCGCTTGGAATGCCGTGAAGTCTCACAATCTCCTTGGCGAAAACATCAGCAACTGTTGCTCCAGTGTACGGATGGCTCATAGCGATGAAGTGCCCGTATTTGGACAACTTGTCAACCACGACCAAGATGACGGATGTGCCCTGAGACTTGGGCAGGCCGTCAATGAAATCCATAGAGACAGTGTCCCAAATCTGACGGGGGATCTCCAACGGTGTCAGCAGCCCGGCGGGAGAGGTAGTCTCGTACTTCTGTCGCTGGCAGATCTCACATTCCCGTATAAACCGCTGAACATCGCGTCGCAGCCCTTTCCAAAAAACATTTGCCCGGACCCGTTGTAGTGTTCGCAAGATGCCGGCGTGTCCGCCGGTGGGTGAGGCGTGAAACTCTTGCATCATGACCGTCCGCCAGGCCGACGTGGCAGGGAGGACTAGCCGGCCCTGATGGTAAAGCCTGTCTCCCTGCAAGTGGTAGCCGGCTTCAGTAGGCTTCCCCTGTCGCAGTGCTGCAATGATGGCTTGTAGATCCGGATCCTGCTGAACTTCTGCCTGTATCTCTTCCAGTGACTCAATCACTGGTCCTGAGATATGGGACAAGGAACTCTCTGGTAGGAGGGAGAGTGCATCAGCCACCACATTTTCCTTCCCCTGCTTATACACAATCTCATAATCGTATCCCAGCAACCTTGTCAGCCACTTCTGCTGCAATGGTGAGGCTAATCTCTGCTCCAGAAAGTGTTTCAGGCTCTGGTGATCGGTACGGATCTGGAAGTGTCGTCCCAAGAGATAAGGCCGCCACAAGGCGACCGCATGCAGGATGGCTAACATCTCCTTCTCGTACGTCGAAAGGCCCAGTGTTCGGGGTGCCAACGCCTTGCTGAAGTAGGCCAAGGGTCGGCCCTCCTGTATCAACACAGCTCCAATACCGACCCCCGATGCATCGACCTCCACTACGAATGTCTTGGAGAAATCCGGAAGCGCCAGAACCGGGGTAGTAGTCATAGCCGCCTTCAGAGACTGAAAGGCGACCTCTGCCTCTGAACTCCAGTGAAAACCGTCTTTCTGCAACAACTGAGTGAGGGGGCGGGCTAGCTTGCCATAATCCTTCACGAACCGCCGATAGTACCCAGTCAGCCCGAGGAAACCCCTCAAAGCCCGAACCGTCGTAGGAGGTGGTCAATCGACCATGCTCGCGATCTTCTTTGGGTCAGCTTGTACCCCGTGTGCGGACACCAGGTGTCCCAAGTACTCAACCTCCGGCTGTCCAAATGAGCACTTGGACCGCTTGGCGTACAGCTTGTGATCTCGCAGTATGGTGAAGACGGAGCGGACGTGCTGCAAGTGATCCTCCCAATTCCTGCTGTAGATAAGTATATCGTCAAAGAAAACTAGCACATACCTTCGAAGAAGAGGGCGGAATATTTCATTTATGACTGCCTGGAAGGTCGATGGTGCGTTGGCCAACCCAAATGGCATCACCAAGAACTCATAGTGACCATCGTGGGTACGGAAGGCCGTCTTGTGGATGTCGTCCTCATTCATGCGAATCTGATGGTAACCGGACCGGAGATCCAATTTAGTGAACAGGTGCGCCCCGTGTAACTCATCCAACAACTCCTCGATCATGGGAATGAGAAATTTGTCCTTGATGGTGGAACTGTTAAGCCCCCGATAATCCACGCAAAATCTCCACGAACCGTCCTTCTTCTTCACTAGTATGATCGGGGAAGAGAAAGCACTAGTACTGGGACGTATAATACCGGACGTCAGCATCTCGCGTACGCTACGCTCTATCTCGATCTTCTGAATATGGGGGTAGCGGTAAGGCCGGATGTTGGTGGGATCCGTCCCAACCTTCAACTGGATCTGATGGTCCCTGAAGCGGGACGGTGGAAGGGAGCGTGGCTCCTGGAAAACATCATCGTACTGTCCCAAAAGTGCTTGTATCTGCTCGGGCTCCGCGCTAGCCTCTGATCCCACGGGTGCCACCCCCAGAATCATGGCTATTGTCCCGCCTTGCTCCTCCAGTCTCTGCAATCCCCTGAATGAGATCTCCTTGAGTGGAGATGTCCTGATGCCTTGCAAACAGTGGTCCTTGCCCTGCTGAGTAAACTCCAACGTCATCCTGTCCCAATCTGTGGTCACCCGCCGTAACTGCCGGAGCCACTGCACGCCCAAGACCATATCCGAGCCTCGAATGGGGAGAAGGTAGACGTCGGTGTGGCAAATGTACCCCGGCATCCGCAGCTCGGCCCCCTTCAGGACCCCTTCGCATCGCAACTTGCTCCCATCCGCAACCATGACCTGGAATGCGGCCTCCCGATCAATAGGAATCCCTGTCTTGAGAGCCACCTCGGGGTCAATGAAATTGTGGGTGCTCCCACTATCGACTAGTATAGTAACCCGCTCCTGGCCAATCTCCCCTGCGATCCGTAAAGTGAGGGGGGCTGTGCACCCTGCCATCGCCTGAAGAGATATTCCAAACTCCGTAAGATCCAAATCATCCTCAACTGAGTCACCCGTAGTGTCTTCTTCGCCGTCCTCGTTCCGCAGCATGAAGACTTGGACCTTCTGACACCGATGCCCCGGAACGAATTTCTCATCACACTTGAAGCACAACCCCTTGTCCTTTCTGGCCTGCAGCTCCTGCCACGTCAACTTCGTCACAGTGGGACGGCCCCCGGCCGGTGGTTCCTTCCTGATTACCTCTGTCACTGTGGGTGCCCGTCCTGTTGTTCGGGTCTTCTGCCGGTTGTACCGCTCCTCCTGTATCCTGGCTAGGCTGATGGCATGACTCAGACTGCGTGGCATGTACGCGTGGACCTCGTCTCTCAAATGGTCCTTCAGTCCAGATACAAAACAACTCAGCATTGTCCTTTCTTCCCAATTGACCCGATTGGCCAACCGTTCGAATTCTGTCCGGTACTCTGTGACTGATCCCTTCTGCCGCAGCTTCTGTAACATAGCCTCCACATCTTCATACTCTAAGGGCCCGAAACGAGCCGAGAAGGACTCCACAAACTCCTCCCACGGTGCGTAATTGCGTCCCCTCAGAAACCACTTGGTCCACTGAAAGGCGTCCTCCTCCAGATGGAAAGACGCCAACTGGACCCACTGCCCCTCAGGAATCTCTTGGTACTTGAAGAAAAGCTCAGCCTTCTGGATCCACTCTAAGGCGTCGCCACCCTTGAACTTAGGGAAGTTCATACGTGTCAATTTGGGCTGCATGTATGGCCGGGTTTCTGCATGTGCTGGTTGGTAAGGTTGCGCCGGGGCCGCTGCGGCCCCGGGCCGCCCCCGTCCATGTCCGTAGCCTCCTTGTTGCCCTCCACCCCATGGGTTGCCATTTCCGTAGTCCGCCGGTCCTCCGTAGCGGAGGTGTCGGTAGGATGCCCGCCACTCCTCCGATTGGGACCGCATTCGCTCTAGTTGGTCGAAAGGGGCCACTCCTTGCCCCGGACCCCGCCAAGAGGGCCAGCTTGAGTCCCGGGTCCGTTCCAGGCGGGCTGGGCGCCGAACGGTCCCGCACGGAGCCGCCAGGCCCTCCGGCGGCCTCCAGCCACCTGGGCGGCGGTAGCCGGCCTCCGTCGACCCCCCGATGTGCCCCCCAGTGCCCCCGTATCCCTCCGGTGCCGATCCTGCTGCGCGAGGCGTACGCGTCGATCCGCGTAGGATCGGCTTCCGCCGATCCCGCAGCGACGAAACCGCCCCCCATAGGCCCCGATCCGGTCCCCTGCTGCACTCCGCTTCCGATTCCAGTGCCGTTCTGCGCTATAAGATGGTAGGATGCCTCCGTTTCCGACCCTTCTACCGCATGATTTTTTCCCTTCAGATTTTGTGCAAGTAGGGTTTTGATCTCCTCCATGCGCGCATCCAAGCGATCCTCTAGGGTTTTTTGTGAGGATTTCACTTGTTCTTCGAGCGCCGTCATCGTGTCCGACAACCCTACATAGTTCTCCTCGAGAGATGCAAGCCGCACGGTTTCGGCTTCTGAGCGAGTCACCATTGTCGCAGGATGTTGCTCTGATACCAAATGATAAGAACTTGCAAGTAGAAGAGAGATCTAGGGGGAGATTTAGAGAGAGAGCAAGGAGAGGAATTAGGGTTAGGGAGAGAGAGAGAGAGGAAATACCTTGAGAATGATCATGCATGCCAACGAAAGGGAGCCCCGGGTTTATTAATACCTGGGGCTCAAGGGGGCCGGCCGGCCCCCCCCACTTGGGGACTGAACCGGTCGGTTCAGTCCCCCCTGGCGTCTTCATAGGTTGGGGGCTGAACCGGATGGTTCAGCCCCGTTGTTTGACCTCCGTGCTTTCGGTCGCCGAGTGTATGTTTGCCCTTGAAATTGTAGCGGATGCGGCGGCATAACACATGCAACCCTAACATAAAACTTCTCGAGAGCAAGTAACTACCAAAAACAATCACAATGATAAACTAGCAGCTAGCAGTGTTTCTAACACAAAAATCTGTGGTGTCCAACAACTGACACAAACCCACAGACCACACAGATGTCTGAATAAAATGAATAAAAATCACAAAAGAGAACTACCTCACAACGGTGGGGAGGGATCTCAGCTGCAACTGCACGCTGCAAATCGCAACTCAAGCTCTACTACCCTGCTACTGCTCTGAACCTGAGACATTTAAAGACAGAACAACTCAGCAAAGGTACAAGTAGTTGCAGAAAACAAGGAAAAGTAAACAAAGGTCAATAGGCATTTCAACCCAATACCACAGTACTGAAAGTAAGTACGGAAAGAATAATACATAATCAATAAAAAAACACTGACGTGAATCGTCACGTACACCAGAATACACAACGCACGAAGCTATAAGTGAAACATGAATAAATTATAAGAAAAATTTTAGATATTTATGCTACACTTGTGAACACCGGAAACGCCCGTGACTAGGGGGGAAGGCATTTCTGCCAGCGCCCCCAAGAAATCAAACACTATCAGGAACAAGGTCGAGGTGGTCTTACATCCTGACACACCCCCACGAATAAATATCCGGCAACTGCGGTGGGAGATCGCTCCAACCGTACCCGACAAGACACCAAAACCAAAACCCGAGTAGAGTTCCACAAGGTACCAATTTAAAGAAAACGGGCACTGCGGAGGTGATCTAGTCACTAACACCCACAACCTAGAAAACCATGACTTATACCTCAGACTTGGCACATCGGACCCGACTAGACATTACTAGACTTAAAAAGCGAATTTAACCAAGGTAACGGGTCATGCCAAAAAAAATCAATTCGAATCGCCGAACAATCTCGACACATAAGCTTCGCTAACCGGAGGCCAACTTAACAAGTGAACAACCTTTACGATGAATTTACGACTTAAATATACACTTTACCACGACCTACATAGCGGTTAAGAGACGATCAAAATCCAACGACGTGGATCGTTCGAGGAAAGCAACACAAATTTATTAGCGACGCTACGTGGTTAGTTTTGCATAACAAAATAGTTCTACAAGTGGATTTCAGTGGCAAATTAAGACATACATACAATCAGAACGAATTAGAATGGTCATCGATATTTACAAAACGAAGAGCGTTCGAAAACACGATCTAAGCATGACATGTCAAAAATATTTATTAACGAAGATTAGAAGGTTTTTTACCATGATCGAAAGAGGATGGAGGAGGGAAAAACCACCACTTGCCTTGGTTTTGCAGGAATATCTCTGAATCGCTGCTCGTCGTAGATCGGGGCAAAGAAGGCGGGAGGAGTTGAAATCTACACGAAAACGGACGAAATAGAGGTTAGAGCCAAAAACTCTAACGAGAAAACTCACGAAACGGAAAAGCTTACACGATTGCGTAGCTCTCGCAAGAGCATTGGATCTATGCTCCATTAAGATTTCGAGCACGAGCTCCGTCGGCGACCACCGAAAGATCCACGAAAATCTCGCTCTCGGTCTCTCCGCATTTCTTTAGCTCAAATGAAGAAGTTGTCGTTTTTTACATATATATATATATATATATATATATATACAATATAATATTAGAAAATATTAATTATTATACATAATATATTTTTAACCTTAAGCGCAGCGCGCGGGAAACGAAAATAGAGGCTTAGATGACTGTATCTAAAAGTGATCAACATTAAACTTGTAGATCTCGTCGAGACGAACAAATTTGATGTTAACTATTTTTTATTTGACGTCGTTTTGACCCTCAAAACGGCGCCCGAAGTTCGCAGAAAAAGCAGTTGAAACAATTTCTCGGGAAACCCTGGATTTCTCGGAAAGGAAACCAGCTGGATTTTCTCGGGAAAGGAAACCACTGGATTTCGGGAATCTGATTTCTCGGGAAACCAGCTGGATTTCTCGGGAAACCAGCTGGTTTCTCGAGAATCAGTTTTGTTTTTTATTCCAGGATAAAATGACGATACGGGGGGCTAAACGCACCCCGATTCGAACGAAATTCGCACCATAGGCGAATGTCGGAGCTACGAACCTAACGACGAAGACAAAACTAAAATCCGACGTACCGTTCTTGAGATATTAATTTCTAAAGTTTACGACAAATGTAAATAATACAAAACTACCAACGCGCGCCGAGACTCCAAAAATGCTCGGATTACGACGAAACTTGACGAGCAATTTCAAAATTAATTAACTTTATTTTCCAACATGAAAATTTTCAGTTTTCGACGAAAATCCCCAAATCTGGTCAGTTGGACCTAACAGACGCGAAATCGCACTAACGGCGTCGCGCCGTCACTTGACGTTAAAAGTAACGCCCTGACGTCATAAATACGTCATTACTGAATTAAATAATTACCGGAAAATCGGGGCGTTACACCTATGCCCAGATGTCCTCTTCTGAAGTGAGGCCTCCACTCTACGTGTTCAGCTAGACACTTCCCCAAATCTCTAAAGTCTGCAACTCTAGCTCATCCCTATAGCGTAACGGAGCCCGTTCAGATAACAGGACACTGTCATATCGTCTTTCTCGTGTAGGTCTAGCATAGACTGCAATATTAAAAACTCGTGGTGTACTCATCCATGGAAAGCTTTCATGACGAAGTTTGTGGAACCATCAATAAGGAGTCTGCAGATAGTCCGGGGGGACATATCGCTTCCGCAGTTGTAACTTAAACTCGACCCATGTGGTAATAATTGCTAGACCCAGAGTGTATCGGGTACGCTCAAGTTGAACCCACAAGACTAGTGCGGGTCCTTTAAGCCTAAGGACATCATACTCGACTTGCCGATTAACAGACATTTGTTTCCACGACATGAACCTTTTGACACGCTCACACCAATCGAGTCATTTCTCGAGCTTTACGTGACCCTCAAAATCACCTACATCAAGCTTAACTCCATCGTCCCAACGGGATTGGCGACGGAGTCCAAGGTCAGGCTGTGCAGGATCTGCGGGTCTAGGATTTTGTTCCTCTTGCCTAGGATTTTGGTGAGGAGGCTGATTTAGTCCTAGGTGACGTTCAGCTTCGAGGTTATTCGTGTCTCATGTTGGCAGTGAGTGCTTCTACCATCTTCATCAGTTCACTCATTTGACTATCTAGGATGCTTATGCTTGCGTCTATGCGATCTATGAACTCTTCATTTTTTTTTTGAAAAAAAAGGACTGAAAATAAAAAAAATTTGAAAGGTTTTTTTAAAAATAATTTTTTTTATATATTTTTTAAAACAAGTAAAAAAAATTTAAAACAGGATCGTTCGATTCACAATAGGAGTGAATCGAACCGTTCTTTGATACCAAACTGGTGCATTTCTAAAACAACTGATTAATTTCAAAAGGTAATATTGGCATCTAATTAAATTCCGAGGCACTTTTCAAGTCTCCACGAGCATTATCGTGTGATAACCGATCTGGAGTTGAAAACACACGTTAATATCTAACAATCGAACATTGAATTAATACATTTAATACTCCACAGGTGAGCACTTTAAAGAATGAAAATTGCGCGACGAGAAGATTTTCAAATTAACGAAAATAGGCAAGTGGTAAATTTGGCAAGATCTGAAAATTTTAAAGATCAATTAAACTTAAGCATAAAATCATAATAACTGTAGGAGAGCAATGAGAATAAGAGGTTTTACCATAGACACGACACAAGTAGCAGAGGATCCACAAAAAAATAGTCACCCAGGTCGGATGGAGGTTAGAACGGAGATCGACATTCGTGGTAGGTCGGTGAAGGATCACCGGGGCGCCGCGAGGGCGGGCGGTGGCAACGACGAGGCTGGATCGAGATCAACACGAATGGATCACGGGCGGATGGAAGGAGACGGGTGAAGGAAAGGGGGTCGGTGCTGAACCTTTTGGGAACTAGAGAAAAAATTCTCTATTCCCAATATTTTGCCCAAGCTCTCCTTTCAGCGGGGCTGACATCTTTATAAAGTTGGGAATTAACCATTATCTTTGAAATGAATGAATAGAAAATTCAAATGGGGGTTACAACATTAAGTGTGCCAATATTAATGCTATCTGACGCTTCAAAGATGAGTGTACCAATGTAATATAAGAAGGGTGGCTGATCCGTTTTTTTTTTTTTTTTCCATTTAAAAGGGTATTTTAATGATAATAAATGGGCGAGATAATGAAGAGGCAAGGGTATTGAATTTGGACATTCGAAACTCCATCATATTTGATAATCCTAATTTCCGAATTTAAAATCATACTCATAAATTCAAAAACTAAACTTATATAATTATATTAAAATATTATTTCAAAGCTTGCCCAATTTTATCATTTAGCTTATTTAACGGACCTCTTCATTCAAGATCTTATTGGCGGTCACTCCAATAGACAAATAAACTAGCGTGAGTAACTTGTGTGATACAAAAGATACAAGCGCTTTTAACGAGCGCAAAAATACGAGAAAATTAATGTGCGCGAAAACATGTACTACCGAATACATATAATAATGCACGAATAATAAAAATAAGACGTAGATGCGACTCAGGATGCATCACGGTGATCCAGATGATGAAGAGGTGGTTGAGGTTTCGGTGGTGGCAGCAGCTTGTGGGGTTTCCAGGTAGAGGAGGTTGGTCGTGTAGTGTTCCTCGTCGAGGTAATGCGGGGGACCAGTGATGTGTGTGATGAACTCGATGATGTTGGTAGCGATGATTTTGTACCACCAACACAATTGAGATGCTCATAGTTACCCGCTTGGCACGCATCATAATTCTAGAGGAGTTTCTCTTTCAAAGTGTGCTGATCAAAGACATGTTGACACGTTCATCACACCCAATGGGCCACAAAGCCCTACATATAGATAGTCATCATGGGAACCTTCTAGTTGATGGTGGTGGACTGTAGGTCGTAAAATTGCTTGGCACCGCTCGATGCGGGTGGTCCCACTGAGGGGTCGATATCGTCAAACACCAAAATCTCAATCTGATGAAGATGGGCCAGATGGACGCCCTCGATGTCTGTAGGAACCCAGCATGGTCAATGGCGGACTAGTTGGATGGGGGTGGAGGGGCCAATGGACGGTTCACAATAATAATCACGGGCTCGCGTTGTTGGAGAGAGATTGTTTAATCGAGTTTCGGGCCGATCCAAGCAAGTGGAATCAATGAAGACCAAGTCACGAGGTGCAGAGATGCACAGATGGAAACACCAAAGAAGGGACCGAGATAGCCGCTGAAGATGCGAGCATGAGGTTGCGCGAGGTCTGTCGAGGTGAGGCTCATCGGTCAGAGCGACAAAAGAGCGTCAGTGCTCGTTGATTGGAATCGGGTGGAAGGTAAACAAAAAACATTGACACGAGGCATATGACTGTTGTGGCGGAAGTTGCGCACAAAATCCGGTTGTGCATGGATAGCGCGTCTTGGCTGCGCTGAACGGGCAGTCTTCGATTGGACTGTGCAAGTCAAAATGGCAACTAGAGTTCTCGATGAGACCCTACAAAATGGGGCTGTCGGTAGTGGCAACCATGGGCAGGTCAAACCAGTTGATAACTTCGGTATCGTCGAATTATTTGTTGATTAATACGAACGAGGCATGATATCAAGACAAGCTCGAACAATCTCTTGAGAATGATCTCTCTGAGAGTCTACCCTCCAAAAGAAGCCAAAATGCCTAATAATGTAGATAGGTGCTTTGGATTCTTCGTGTGGTCCTCTTCATATGAGTATACATTCAACTATAAACGGGGCCTGTGTCGGGTTCTCGCGTTTGGCTCAACTTATTGTGAGGGCTATATCATATATATATATATATATATATATATATATAATATAAATATATATAAAATACACATATATAATATATATATATACCTAAAAGTATACAAATATAGATATAACAAAAACTGGTGACCGTTGTATGAATTGCAGCCGAAAAAATATCAGGAACCGTTGGATCAAGTGAGGGTGGTCTATATATACAAATTTATCGAATCCACAGATCCGAACTCGAAAAAACATGATGCCTAATGCCAGAATTGATTGGTCACTGCCCGGCGTGCCCTACCTGTGAGACCCAACCCAACGAACCGCCGGCGCCGGCGGCTGAGACCACCTTGTACAGGCGGGCGGGGGTTTGGGAGGACGATGGGTTTTTTAGATATTTTAGAATTTTATTAATTTAATAATAAATATATTATTAATTTAATAATACAGATATTATTAATTATTTTTTTTTAGTAATTTATAGTAAATATTTTTATATTTTTAATAATTTGAAAGTTGTGTTTTACTTAAAAAAATATTAAACAAAAAAAATATAACATTTTAATTTAAATGTTTTAAAATTAGGGGCCGACAAAGCCCCGCTGGGGGCGGGCGAAGCTCGCCGTGAGTTACTTAAACAAAAAATAAATAACATTTTAATTTAAAATGTTTAAAAATTAGGGGCCGGCGAAGCCCGTCGTGGAATACCGATTTCAGGTATTCCACCGCCTATCATCCGCAGACAAATGGTCAGACGAAAAGGGTAAATCAGATCGTGGAAGATATGACCGGTGTTACATATTGGATCACGGTGTTGCTTGGGATGAGCGTCTTAGACTCATGAAATTCACATACAATAATAGATATTAAGAGAGCCTGCAGATGGCCTCGTTTAAGCCATGTATGAGAGGCGTTGTAGACTCCTTTTTTTGGGCTGAGGTTGGTGAATGATCATTGCTAGGTCCGGAAGCCCTTGAGGAGATGAATTGTGCTGTAACTCATATTCGAGAGAAGCTCTGTGTAGCACAAGAGCGTTATGAGAAGTATGCTATCGACGAAGGGTCGATCTGGAGTTCGCCGTTGGGGACACGGTTTTTCTGAAAGTCTCTCATATGCCAGGTGTTAAAGGTTGGAAGGAACACAAGTTAGATCCCCGGTATGTGGGACCTTTCAGATTCTTGAGCGCATCGGAGTGTCATCAGATTTGTTTCTTTCTTCAAATTTGTTGCTGTCCCACTTTTTGGTTGGACAGTCAAATTATATGACCTGCTTTTCTACATCAAAAGCAAATAATATTATGTTACCTGCTTTTCTCCAAATTTGTTGTTGTCCCACCTTTTGTTTGGGCATTTCCACACCCCCCCCCCCCCCCCCCCCCCCCCGTGCCACTGTCACTCATATGTGTGTGTGTGTAGCAAGCTACCATTAGTTTTGAGGTACAAGAAAAACATTAAATGGACTAAGCATCACCCGTGCAATGATTTGAGATTTTTTTGTGTTGTTATTAGCAAATCCATTGTGGTTATTAGCAACCTTACTACTAGCAAATCATAAAATTTGAAATTGACTATTTTAAACCAAATGGTTACTAGCAAACCACTCAAAAAAAAAATTAAAAAACCCAAAAAATGTTTGTACTATACTATATCATTTATATTACAAACTTGACTAGTTATCACGTTATTTTGCTACAGAAAAGTTAATACAAAATTCAGTCATCTTCAATAGTTTTCCCAAAAACTCTGCAATTAATTAAAAGAATGTTACCAATTTTATGTGTAAATTAATATGCTTAGGATAATAAATCAAAATGTATACCTTTCTTAATTTATTGTCGAGGATCCATTCCCATTAAGTTGCTCGTCTTTAATACTCCCAAAATATTCTGCAATAAATTAAACATTATTAGTACAATTTTATGTAATTTTATAGACTATGAATATCAACTTAAAATTTATACCTTTCATGATTTTGTTGTTGAAAATGCTTTCTCATGAACGCTATGTGTGTATGATACCTCCTTCATGTGGAGTAAAGTTGAGGCATAAACATCTTTTTTTCATGCATAGTCTCACAAAATGATTACCATTTACAAATCCAATAAAAATTATATTTGGGATTTGAGAAGTGTCGAGTCCAATGGTTGAAACATCATACTCTGATTTCGTGAAATTAGAGTCACACTAATATTGTAACAAGAAGATATAATTAACCTCATATCTGGCATGAACATCCACTTTTCAAATGGTGCGGACGAGCATTTGCAGTCAAGGTTGTTGAGTAATTCCATTTGCACTCAAGTGACGAGCATTTGCACTCATGTAACTTATTCCTAATCTCCTTTTGTTGATGCTCATTTGTGTTTTTATACCTTTCTATGATCCCCTCCAACTTAAATGTTATATCTATGTCTCCCGTGTTGACGGAATTTTGTGTTTGTGGTATATCATCATTATCTAAGGAAAAACACAATTGTTTCCAATGTTTATGAATTAACCATATCAGACAAGCTTGTTTTTGTGTGACATATGGTGCTAACTCATGAGCACATGGTAGCCCAGTGTCGTCCAGGTTTGTATGAGGACAATCTATACATACATTTCTTGTCTTACGGTTGTTGTCTTCTTCTACTTTAATCAACTTCAATGCATGTAATGACACATGTCCAAGGAGTTCAGAATACAAAAAATTCTTGAATTCTTGACTAACTTGAATGAAGTTTTGCTCAAAAGATCTTTTTATTTCTGTATGTTGAAAATTTAACATTTGATTAAAAGCCTTCCAAATAGTTGTTAAATTCCCAATTGTGACTTCTAAAAACTTCTTCAACTTGCTATGACTACCTTCTACCGATTTGTTGTTGAGTTGCCAAGATGTAAATATCATCTATCAATCCAGGCACACACAAAATATTCTTTCAAAAGGTCGATCCACGTTTTGCATATATAAGTGACAACATCAAGGAATGAGGTGGAATATGAACTCAGAATCATTCCAACTCAAAATATGATTGTATCCCATAATGAACTCGTTCTCATTTCTTGCATCAACTAATCGTTGCCAAGCACCAAGAAATATTTCAAACTCTTTCCCATCCTTGAAATATTTTTTACAATTAGACAATATTTTTGTGCACGTGAACTTGACATAGAATATATTTAACATTTGAAAATGTAAACTTGATGACATTCATCAATGCCAAATCTCTATCTGTAACCAGAACATTTGAGAAGGAGGTTTCATATAAGATAGCTTTGAAATGCTCAAGTGTCTATCTGTAACTAGACTCAGACTCATTAGATAGAAAAACAAAAGCAGCGAAAAAAGTTTGCTGAGTAGATGTAACACCAACCACAGATAGTAATGGCAACTCGTACCGATTGGTCTTGTACATACAATCCATTAAAAACACAGTAGAAAATGTTTTACTTAGGATAATAGCAGTCGGATGTGCAAAGAACAAGCTCACCAGTTCCCTCCATCATTCACTCGATTAAAGCTCAAATAGCCGCTATCGGTTAGACACTTATACAAATATTGTATGGGTGTGACACCATTTAATTCTTCTTGCTGCAACTTATATCTTTCATTATAGATAGTCCGCATCATTGTATGATTTTCTGCAATTCCTTTTTTTAAGCGTGGTTAATATCCTTCTTGGTTTCACATTGAAGGCTATCATGTCATGACTATTTTTTTCTCCTCACATCCAATCTTCCCACAGTCGCATGTGCTTCTAAGTGAACCATTTTGTGGTATACGTCTCACATTTGACTTGAGTAGTCCATTCATCCGAGTGTGCATTTTTTCCCGATCAAAGAAAAAGGACATCCACAACGCTTACTAGTAGTTTTTCTCAATTTTGTTTAACCCAACCCTTTTTGCATTGCTTCTCACGGTGTAACAACCTCTATCACGCCCAAGAAACACACGTGGGCTTGCTCTTCCTCCCACTAATTTATCTGAACCTTTAACAGTGACCATAAAACTAATGCTTTTACCGACATTACAGACCCACTCAATTAAAGATTCCCTTGATGGAAATTGAATTTCGATTTCAAAGTGTCTAGCAACATCCGAATATACATTTGATTCGCTACACAAATTAAAATTTTTAAAACAATTCAAATGCCTTATTTCCTATACAAAGACAAGAACAACCAATGTTGAAATAATGCATTGCTACCTTGTAGAGGATGAATATTGTAGAACAATCTCCATTGAGTGCAGGACGACACCGGCGATGGAGGGCTATCAAAGCAACAATCACGTGAGCAACAGGCGGGCAGAGAAACTTCGTCAATAATAATTATCGTAATAACAATTAATGTATAAGTAAGCTATTTCACATCAATAAATTTTTTTAAAAACTTTTTAGCCACCATTTGCACAACTTCATTCACATTATTAATCTTTATAAACAAGCGATTTTATGCTTCTTCTAATCAATTAGTTCACCTATAAAATCCCCAAATTCAAAGAGCCAAATCAACATTAAATATTAGACCTAGGTGATATAGTTTGCTTTTCATTACAATTGAGTAAGATCATGCATACTTCTAGGGTTAGTTTTCATTACAATTGAGTAAGATCATGCATACTTTTAGGGTTACTTTTCATTAAAATCGAGTAAGATCATCTAATACTTATGTGGAATGCACTAACACTAAGTTTTTTTAAAATTAAAATCATACCAGTATTATTGACAAAATCGATAAGAATTAAGCATTACCTTTTCTTCAGTATCATCAAAAAGTTGCACTAGTCTCCTATCAATTTCTTCATTTTCATGGGGAGAATACTTCATATGGTATATCTTACCAGTGACTGGATCTAAGCGTCTTCCAACTACTCTTTCAACAAGGATATTTTCGTTAACCTGCATAAAATGACGAACCCCAAACAAATTTGCTTCACAATCCTTTGCTTTCTCTCTAATGTACATGCGAATTCAGATTGAACACAAATGTATTTATATGGTAGCAACATAATGGGTTGTTTCACGGCGGGCTGAATTTAGCTTACTTCTCCACGGCAGCGAAAGCACTTTGCCGCGGGCGACGACGGAGCTTCTCCACTGCGGCGAAAAAACTACTACTACGGGCGACTAGGGCAAATGGAAAAGTCGTGATGGATGAAATGTGATTTAGAGCAGGATTCGGGTTATAAATTAGGTTTGCTAACAACATTTCTTTTAAGTTAGAAATAAGAGGAAAAAATGCTGAACCAGGTTTATTAAGGTTTGCTAACAAGCTTTTATGGTTTGCTAGTAACAACACCCATTTTTTTAGCACATTCGATTATTTGGGGGATAAAGGCTCGAGTGTTGTTGTATTTGATTATTTGGGGGGCTTCAAAGGTGTTAAAAGTGGACCCAATTGCGCGTATCACTGATATTGTTGTCACAGGTAGTGATGGCTAAGGAGAACCCTGAACTACGGCTTTTCTCTACAGCCACTTTTAGACCACTGATTTAGATAAAACTCAAATATTTCTCGGCATGGATATGCTTGGATCCCGAAGGGCAGCCCGGTGTACAAAGCATCCCCGCGCATTGATGGTTTGGGGAAGGTCCCACCACACGGGTGAAATGTAGGGAAACCCTCATCTTGCATTTTTACAAGAGGCTGCTTCTATGACTCGAACCCGTGATCTCAAGATCACACGGCAACACCTTAATCGGTCCCAGGGTCCCCTAAGACAGTTTGTGAAGTATGAAATGAAGCAGGTTAAGTCAGCAACATGATATATAAACTGGCTGGGAAATTGAATCCCTGACATTTTTTAGACATGATATTACTTTTTTTTTGTGAATGTAGCGAGTCAGTTTATGGCAACCACCAAGAACCCCACATGAATAAGTACTTCAATTCACATTTTTTAGGTACTACTTCAAGGGCATGCCCTAGTAGTGTGGGGGGTCTTCTGCATAATGGTAGGGGATCATATTGTAACAAACTTGAGGGATGAATCAAAGTACATGGAAATGCCTAAAAAAATACTGGTGTGTTTGCCTCATCAGTATGATAAAAAGTGAAATATAGTTTTACTCCTCCATGGAGTTGATATGTGATAACATGGATCTACACTGTTTTTTTGCATAAATTATAGTTGCACCCCGCGATCGTAAATTAAAACCCCACACCCCCCCCCCCCCAATTACATGTACATTGTGTACATGCATGCAGTACCGATTTTTTTGGGTTTCTAGAGGCTGCACGCCTAATTTGATAGTCTGCGCATTTATTTGCCTTCTTCTCAGATGAACCGACTATCTTGTTGCTGCGGATTCCTGAAAAATGGATGAAATTTTGATGACACGGATGCATTCCACCTGCTGGCAGCTGATTCTTTGAAGCTGTAGCATCCGATATTTTTGTTTGATGAGAAGAAATATTTTTTTTGGCTTTGTTTAGGGGTTTTCTTTACAACCCTTTTTGGCATTTATAATATAATAATGATCTCCCTTCTTTATCAATTTAGATATTTTATTATAATTTAATAATGTTAGAAAATATTTCATGGCTTGGAGTATTTTTAGTTTTTTTTGAAGTGAAAATGGCAATAAGTGAAACGCGAGAGGATAATAAAATGATGTTATTAAAATGACATTTTTGTAGAGTAATTTAATTGTGCAATGAGTTTGGTGGTGTCACTATTAACATGAGAATTTCTGAAATTATATTAAGATACTCTGATACTGCCTGGTTCAAATTATTTATTTTTGAAGTTATAACCTCAAAATAATAAAACAATATTTTATTTCGTAGTATATGATTTTCCGAAATCAAAATAGACTGCTAAAAATTTCATCTACAGGAATAGTTAAATTTGCATAAAATTTCATACATGCATGAGACATGACCAAATTCCTTCCCCTTCATAGACGCCACCGCCGGCAGTCCTCTCTCCTCCAGCTCCTCTTCTTTTTGTTGATGAGTGGCGAAGATGTGTTCTATATGAACCTTGTGCAGGTGCAACAGAGTACGCTGATGATTTTGAACCTCAGTTTCCACTCCAGAGGAGAGAGAGAGGAAGGGGGAGAGAACTCTTTCCACCGGTGACAGAATCATGGGGCGGCCAATCTTCGCCAAACTGCACACCGAAGATGCAATTCCTGACGCAAGTTCGTGAAATTGGCCTCCACGCGGCCTCAGCCCAGGCAGCAATCAGCGACCACCATTTTTTCAAGCATACCACACGCCGGTGGCCATTGAACTATCCATTCAGAAACCCATTTCATCTTGCGGCAAAATATCTGTGGCCCAGATAATTGTGAGATTTGTAGAATCCTGACCTTCACCCATGCTTGACAAAAAGCTCACAGCCCCCACCCAAGCTTGTTAGGAGTCGAGCCTAAATGGGCAGCAAGAGAGGCACTCACGGACGAGTACGATTCACTGGGCCATGTTTGATTTTTTTGAGATACAACCGGGAATTTGAGTTTGGCCAAATGAAAGTCGCACTTTATTCTTAATTATATAATATTTCTTTATTATTAAAATGGTTTTGCAATACAAAAGGTTCTACACTAACAATCATCTATGAAAACGGTTTTTTAATTAAGAGCTTTCATTGTGAAGAGATAACATAATAATGCCATGGTAACTGTATGAAATATTTTGAAGGTGCACTTTTTACCGTAAAATAGCCCCCTACACTTTACTACCCGCTTACACGAGAGAAATGTGAGCTGGCAGGCTTTATGCGAAGCATATTATCGTTCAGTGCGAATGAAGTCCATATAAGAGGATTCTTAATTATCTCTCTAAAAAAGAAGGCGAAACCAACCAAATGTCGCCAATGGTAAAAAGGAGACATCCTCAAATAAAAGAAAATATACTCCCATATTCATAAAAAAACAAAGTGTCGTGATTTGGTTTAGGGCGTTCAATGATAATAATAATACAGACGGTTGATGAAACAACTTGCCGTGAATATACATACTACCTGGCCATCTTCACCGACAGAAGTTTAGTTTTAGGGCTTCAAATGCTCATAGGCTCCGCGCTAGCTCCGGAGACTAGTATATCAAGCAAGGAGTTTACGGGGTTCTAGCTCTTCGTGCCATAACGGGAGCGAGTCGCCTGAGTAGAAGTTCCTCGTCACCCCTTCCGCGTTAATCTGCACACACAAAACAGGGAGAAATGGAGCTTGAAGTGTCATAAAAAATGGGAGAAAAATACAAGATGCTTTCTTCACCAGAAAAACCAGTGGTGGTACATATGATAGCATATAAGTTTCATATTTTTGCTACATTATTATAATGCAAACATGAAATAATATAACCCTAGCCCGAACAATATATGTTAACTATATATATATATAAGCGCTTACAGTGACAGTACGGACAACACCTCCACTGGCACCATCACGAGCAATGGCGAGCGAGACGGCCTTCACCACCAATTTCTGCAATAATGAGACAAGGCAATTCTTTAAATGAACAAATATGAAACTCATCTCTCTCCATTTTGCCAAAAAGAAGAAGAAACATAAAATTCTGATGGTGCTGCACTCTTAGTAAGCCATATAAGATAATATATATATATAGCTATATATATATATATATATATATATATATATATATATATACATGCAAACAGTTAAGATTCCTCGTTACTTCTGAATATGCCAACAAGTAAACATGGTAGAGCATAAATCAGTGGAAACAGTTATGTCTAAATAAACAGCAAACCTCAGCTTCATCCTTGCTCATCCCATCCTTCCATGCTTGATCAAAAAATCCATACAGGTAGCTGGAACCAGAACCTGCAATTATGCATAAACTTTTATAGTGCTAAAGGTGATGCAACAGTAAATAAGAAGATTATAACAGCAGAAGGCTGCTCACTAGGCCAAAGTCATCTCTATCCTATATGATTTTTTAGGATGGGGGCTGGGGTGAGGGTGGCGTGGTGGGAATGGGGAACTGTTTTTGGCTTTTTGCAGAGTTGAAGATGAAAATTTGAGGTAGAGCCACTTTAGTGAGTTGTCGAAGAAAGAATAAGTCGCCTCAAACACTGGAGTTCTACAGATGGTGGCTCCAATACTGAATCTGTATTCTGGTTTACTCATCCATGAAATGCAATCATCACAAAATACCTACTAGAGCTCCAGAGCCTCAAACATGTGCCTTGATCATGATTTGGTACTCCTAAATTTTTGTTGACCATGTCTAATCTTCAAAATTTTAGGGCTTCACAGTTGTTTCCTATATGGTGAGCATTCTTGGTGTAGAGCTTTCCTTACTTTTTTGAACAATAATAGTAGGGGTTTTGTTCTTTGATGTTATTCCATTTTACACATACATTACGTAAAATCAATCAGTTGGAAGAGAGTGCCTACTCAAGGTAGGATGCTTGAGATCAGGGACACCTGTCAAAAGCTGTGAACTAACATTACTTCATCTCTAGATATAGTTCGGCAGGGCTGTGTGGTAATGAATGCAGTGTCATGAACTGTTGTTCGTGAATCGAGTTCTGTTTAGTAGAATTGTGTTTTCAGTGTAATCCTGAACGAATAAACTGTTTATCTATTTGATAGGACAACAATGTAGTGGCATTTAAAAAAAAAATTATTTGTGCCTATACAATATTAGCGAAAAAAATCAATGCATATTATTATTTGTTTACTAAAATAACATCACATTAAAGAATATATACATCGAACAATGGTTCAGGCTTTTATGAAATTAAATACTGCTGACATATAAACTATTGTCTCAGTATACTTAAGTTAAATTTTCATTAACTGGTCATATGAAATCTACCTTAAACCAAAGGAAACAGCTCATTTGTTTTCTCATCAGATTACAAGAAACTGATTTAGTTGCAAGTCATAAATATGACATGAACTCTAGCTTGCAATGGATCAAACAGAGCATATGAGAAGACAAGATAACATTGAAATAACTCAAATCTGAAACAGACATAAAAAAATGACAAAACAATGTTTTTTCATCAGAATTCAAGAAAAAGAACTTTTAACTGTCTAAACAGAACAATGGGAACAATACAGTTTTTGCTCAGGCTTGCAATGGAACAAACATATCAATGGGATTAACCGGCCTCCTGAGCAACACACTGTCATCACAATTCCACCAGAGGAAGCCATGAATCATTCATAGGGAAAAATCATGTGGGAAGAGAAACATTTGAAGTTATGCATACCTAAACAACGGAGGAGAAACTAGCTCTCTACTATCTGGAACCCTAGCAACAATCTCTGGACTTTCCTGCATACCTAAACAACGGAGGAGAAACTAGCTCTCTACTATCTGGAACCCTAGCAACAATCTCTGGACTTTCCTCTCTACACGATGCGTGCGATCTAGAACCCGATCCCCATGATCGATCTTCTATGGTTTAAAAGGCGAACACAATAGTAACGATCGGTACAACCACGCCGATGAAACCGCGGCCAGGAAATTAGTAAAATTCGCATTTTTCATGCTGCCGCATTCGCTGCCGAACATCTTCAAAGATTTATAAACTGCGGTAGCGTTTCCTCCGCTGGACTGGGAAAACACGTATACTAGGTTGTCATCTTCGTCGGAGCAATAGTCTGCAACTTCCAAAACAAAGAGAACGAACTGAAATTGACAAAAACAAAACCCAGTAGACGCCAACAGCCATTGGGCTAGGGCCATGGCAAATTCTCCATCTTTATTTTCAGGCAGACTACTCTCTTTTATGCACAGATATCTCTTTCACTTGCTCCTACCACAAATGCTCAGTCCCAAGGTGAAGAGCCACTTCGAACTCAAGTCATATCCATTAACTTCTCGAAAAGAGTCTTTCCACTTTTATCTCCTGCTAGCTATAAGAATCACTTTGCCATACTATTAACTTCTAATTTTTACCCGAATTAGAATAATAGGTATAGACCCTTCCTAGGTCTTTGGGCTCATTCATTCTCCCCAGCTCTTATGCTAATTAAATAAACAGCTAATCTATAGCATGATGGCTAATTACTTCAAAACTTAATGATGCACATTGCTTTGCTGAAGGCAGACTGAAGAACTTGGTTCTATCAATTGAACATGAATTCCTCTAGATAATACAATCAATAAGATCAATCCATTATATTCTGTATACAGATCAGTTAGGCTTGAGGATTTAGATACAACAGAACTATTAGCTGAATACACAATAAGCTCCTTGCTCAAGGGAGACCCTCGAGCACTTTAAAAGAGAGCTCTCATTTTTGTAGGAGCGCTTTAAAATAGAGCTCTCATTTTTGTAGGAGCGCTTTAAAATAGAGCTCTCATTTTTGTAGCTACAACGGTTACCTTCACACTCTTTGTTGCCTAGATCTTCTTATATGGGCGTAGCTACTTCTGCTGTTGGTTATGGACGGTGCCTCACCCGTCAATTCGATCTCTTAGCCTTTTCGTACCAAACCAGCATGTCCTTTGAGCTAAGAATTTACCTTCCTTGACTTTGTCCTCTTTGTCGCATAGCTGATTAATCTCATTTGTATGACTCAGCTTCTTCGGCTTACGGTTTCTCCCCGTCCTCTTTAATGCCATTTCAGAATCATTTTGGAATTCTGTTATTTTGAAAAAAAAAAGTGATGAATCGAGGATTAATAGAGTGAATTATTAGTTTCTATTCACTGCTTCTCTTGTTTATTTCGATTGAATAAATGTTCATAGGATGATCTTTCTTCAATTATTTGTATCAAGAATTTCGTATCGAAAGATAATCTGAAGCCAAAAACCATTTCTTCGTGAAAAGATAAGGATTCTACATTCCTTATTCCTTGCACTTATTACTTCATATTTTATCTAATAGATAGACTTATTTTGATCTTGAGAAGGCTTATGATAGAGTTCCAAGAGAGATCTTATGGAGAGTCTTAGAAAAGAAAGGTGTAAATATATCATACATTGACATAATCAAAGATATGTCTACAAATTCAGTGACGAGGGTGAGGACATCTGGAGGATTAACACGAGAATTCTTTATCTATGTTGGCTTACATCAAGGTTCAGCTTTAAGTCCTTATCTCTTTACCCTTATCTTAGAAGAGCTCACCGAACATATCCAGTAAGTAATACCTTGGTGTTTATTGTTTGTGGATGATATTGTTTTGGTTGATGAGACGTGCGAGAGTGTAAACGCAAAACTTAAATCTTGGCGACACTTTAGAAAAGAAGGATTTTAGGTTGAGCAGGGCAAAGACGAAGTATATGAAGCTTAAATTTAGCAGTGCAAGGACGGATGACTTCGTTATTAAGTTGGGTGATCAAAATATTTCTCGTAGTGAATGCTATAAATATCTTGGATTGATAGTTCAAAACACTGAAGGTTTTGATAAAAATGTGATACATAAAATCCAAGCAGGTTGGTTGAAGTGGATAGGTGTGCCAGGGATCTTATGTGATCATAAAGTACCATTAAAGCTTAAAGGCAAGTTTTATCGTACTGCAATTAGACCAGCGATGCTCTATGGTTCTGAGTGTTGGGCAGTGAATTGTGTACATGAGCAAAAAATGGGAGTTGCGGAGATGAGAATGATTAGGTGGATATGTGGACAAGCGAGACTAGATAAAATTAGGAATGAATGTATCAGGAATAAGACAGGAGTGACATCAATAGCAGAGAAGAAGCGAGAAGCTCAACAGAGATGGTTTGGACACGTACAAAGGAGACAATTAGAGGCACCTATTAGGCATTGTGAGATTTTAGTCACTAGGCACGTTAAACGGGGGAGGGGTGTATCAATAAAGACTCGGAGTGAAACTATAAGGAAAGACATGATGAACTTTACAAAGGGACCGAATCTCGTCACAACAATGGATCAACGTACAAATACTTTTTTTAATGTAATATGACAAGATATAAAATTTGTGCCCTTTCCGAAAACAAACGATATGCTTGTACTTGTGAAACAGATTCATTAACAAATCGATCAATGAAACATGTTCATTAACAAATCGATCAATGAAACACGTTCATTAATAAATCGATCAATGAAACATGTTCATTAACAAATCGATTAATAAATCGATCAATTAATAAATCGATCAATTAATAAATCGATCAATGAAACAGGTTCATTAACAATTCACATCACAGATAAAGAATAAAAAAGTATTGGCTTCCCTACCATATCTTGTGTCTACACTCTTTTTGCCCTCATGGATTTCTCTATCATTTAATAAATGTCTAGAAATTTGGGTTCTTAGTTGGCAAAATACTAGGCAATCCAAAATCCTTTTGAATGATATTCAAGGGAAAAATGTTCTAAAAAATTTATTCTCCTCCTCCCCCTTTTTTCTCAAGAACCCTAGAATATTAGGAGTAACACAATCTCAAGAACCCTATGATACGTGCCCTTTCCGAAAACAAACGATATGCTTGTGCTTTTGTTCACTTTGTTTAGACATACTTGTGCGAACAGAAAACAAACAGACTGAAAATTTGGAATAACAAATTTTATTATCCAAAAAAGTGTGTATTACAAAGGTATAGTTTCCCTTTTATAGAATTGAGGAAATGAGAGAGAATACAAATAAGCAATGTGAGACTAAGTAATTACAAGTATATGCGGCTTTACAAATAAACAAACCGAGCAAGTCGCGCGGTTAGACGAGTAGGCTAACCGCTCGACATCCACCAGACGGAGAGAATAAGCGTCACAGAGAACAAGCCGCCACAGGAGACCGCTAAACCGTCGGTCTCAAAGTCGCCAGAGACAAACCGCCAGACCGCCCGACCTTCAAACAGCAACAGGTCGGCAGACAAGCTGCTGAGATAAACCGCCAGACCGTCCAGCCTCCGAACTGCAACAGATCGTCCGACCTCCATACCCTAGAATATTAGGAGTAACACAATCTCAAGAACCCTATGATACGTGTGGAGCCCCTCTTGAGAAGAGCCCGAAACCCTACACTCGATGTCTGTAGAGGAAGCTAACACACGCTCCTTCCATTGTTGAAGCACGCCTCTATTGTTTGCATCACTTTTTGAAGCAGACTTTGTTGATAACCTTCGACACTGCCAACGAGCAACCTTTCGCAGCCACCAACCCAATTCAACTTCGACGCTTTCAGGGCTCTCCCTTGTCTCCTTTATTGATCCCAAAGCTGCCAGTTGTAGCCCCATTTAGCTCATGTCAAGCATCCAACAATTGATTCGTTCAAGCGCTACGTTTGCTTTCGTCCTTCCCGTTCTTGAGCACCATGCATCTGCAATCTCCTGAACCCACTGGGTCTTGCTCTTAATAGCATCATCCCAATTGCAATCTCACCTCCTAAGCCAGTCACTGTGAGGGCGCAATAAGTGAACTAAATCTTACTTGGTTAATTAATTAATTCTTTACAGATTAATTAATTATTTTGAAATATAAACGAGCTTCAAAGAGCAAATTATCCTTCGTTCAATATACAAGCAGCTCTAGGAGATGACAACACCATTTGAAATCGCATTTTCACGCCTAACCACCAGCATTGACAGACTTTGATGGGCTCCGCTCCCACTTAAGAAGTTAACAATCCCACCAGCTACTGAAGTTGCTCCACCGGTTCTCACAGTTCTCGTCACTCCACCTTCGCTCCAGCCATTTCATCCCTGACAGCCGACATCGTCATCTCCAAACCCCGTTGTGGTGCCGACACAAATTGTGTCGTTGTCATTAGTCCACGAGGTCTCCATCCTGCAACCTCCGTTCCAGCTACCTGCTCTGTCGGCCTCTCTGAAGCTCTCCTTACGACGCCCCCCGAGGCGACATCGCCGCCTCTGATCAATGTTGCTCACATTCAGTGCAGTCCTCTGTCGCCCTCACATGTCTGCATTCATCGGGCAAACTCGACCTGACTCTACAGCTTTGGTACATACGCGCCTCGGCCATGCCAGATCCTTATAGTTTCTCGTGTCACTTGTGAGCATGCTATCGACCTACCACTCGTTGCCTCCACCACAATAACGCGCTATCAAGAGTTGTTCTAGCGAGAAATCAAGGAGCCTGATGACCCACTCATTCGAGCTCGATTTGAAGGCGAGTGGGATGTTATGGGTCCCCACTTCCCACTATCTGTCATTGATTACGCATATTTCATTTAATTTTCTTTATGTATGTTATTTCGAGTGTTCGGGTCGATTGGTAGTTTAGGGTTCATTTTGAGCATCTACTTTTATTTAAGGGTATTTACACTCATGCCACTTGTATGTCTTTAAATAGACCCCTTGGGTCATTGTTTGAGTAGGCAATGAAATTATGAAAGTTCTATTCCTCTCTTGAGTTCTCTTCTCCTCTAATTTCTAGAGTTAGGGTTTAGCATGGCTCCCTTTCTTCCTTTCCCCTCGCATTCTCCGCGGGTTGAGCTTGGCTCCCCTTGTATCTCCGCCTTCACAACCTCCTCCGGTGACGCTATGGCTAGGCTCATAACAAAAGCATCATCATATTCAAGGCTTTAGAGTAACAAACTAAGCGACAAAGGAAAAACCCGATTGATTTAGGGGTTTCCTGTAATCAGTCCATGTAGGAAGATATATTAGAATAAGTAGATTCTTAAAAGACCTCCAAGATGAAAGTAAGCAATGAACTTTCTAGTATTTAAAAATAAAGGCAAAAATTCAAATCTCGCAGCATTCATATAAACCATAAAAATTAAAATAATCAGCACTATTTGAGTTTGCTTGCAGAGGCACATTTCAACACTAGTACACCATGCGTTTCTTGCTTTCCAGTTATTTCTATGCACGAGTAGGGAGGAAACAACCAGCTTATGATGTTGTCATTTAATGTGATTTCCTGACATGCTCCATTGCAAAACCACATGCAACAAGACATTAAAACTTATGCTCAACCATAATAAATTTCTAAATTAGTAATAAACAGCAAAGAAGCATGAAGATAATTTTGTGATACTTAAGCTCATGTTTTCTTTTTAAAATTTTAAATAAAATGAGAGCATCTTAGCAAATAATCCCCAAACATGGTCCCCTGTGTTACTGTGTACATCTTTGATGGAATCCTCTCAAACACCAAAAACAACAATCTCTAATAAGGTTCCAGCATTCAGTTTCAGATTTGAGAATAAAGTCAAATGAGGTACATCTCCAAAAAGAAGAATTAGTAGTTTCAGATGAGATGCTTACCTCCAATTGTGAAGGGTTGTTTCAAAACCGTCCCTCCAAGAGGAACAGAGTAAATTTGTCCTCCTTCATATTTATCCCAACCACCAATAATTAGGCCAGTTTGTAGCATGTTCTGAAAAACAAATTCATGGGAAAAGGCTAAAGTAAATATATAAGTCATTAATGTGGCATTGTGCTAGTTGAAATGACAATTTAAAGATGGTCTATTCTCCTTCTATTGCCCCAATCTTTTGACCCAACATCATGCTCAACATAACTCATACATTGAGGTACATTCAAACACCATAAGTCGCATTAAAAAACAAAATATTCGATATTACAATTATAGATTGATGGCATTAAGAAAGAGATTACAGTATAAGCAAAGAAGAAATATACTAACAATTCATTAAGGCATACAGTTCTAGAGATTTGGCTCCCATATGTAAAATTTTATTGCACTAAAATCAGAGTCAAAAGAGTTGGCATGCACGTACCTTGTTCTGATATGAAAATAATCTAACTAAATTGGCTGCAACTTTCACTGTAGCAGGCTGTCCAAGTTGAATTCTGCATCAACAATGTCAAGTAACATAAAAAACAATGAACACAGCTTAATCGTGCTATAATAATATTACAATTCTTATGGCTGTATAGACAGAAGAGATACCAGAAGCAAGCATCTGAATATAAGCTTCAAATGCAAAATAAAAGTTTCACCGTGCAAGCTTGGCAATTATGATACAAAAGTGATAAATATCCTGGCAAAGTATAAAAAGGTAATTGACGCAGGATGGGGCGGTGTGAAAACTAATGTGTGCAGCCGGCACGTTAATGCAACTGCTAAATGTGGGTGTCGACAAACTAATGTAACCATACGTGAATGTGAAATAATTGTGCTAACAGTCTGACACGTTAATGCAATCCTGCGTGGTTGTGCGGAATGAATGCGATCAAGCCCAACCTAAATGATACTTTCATTTCTAATTTTATCCAATCTCGCGTGTCCACACATCCACCTAAGCATTCTTATCTCTGCCACTCCCATTTTTTGCTCATGTACACAATTCACTGCCCAACACTCAGAACCATAGAGCATCGCGGGTCTAATTGCAATACGGTAAAACTTGCCCTTAAGTTTTAGTGGTACTTTACGATCACATAAGATCTCGGACGCGCCTCTCCACTTCAACCAACCTGCTTGGATTCTGTGTCACATCTTTATCAATACCTCCGTCTTTTTGAATTATCGATCCAAGATATTTAAAACACTCACTACGGGAAATATCTTGATCACCCAACTTAATAATGAAGTCATCTGTCCTTCTTGTACTGCTAAATTTAAGCTCTATATACTCCGTCTTTGCCCTGCTCAACCTAAAACCCTTCTTTTCTAAAATATCTCGCCAAGATTCAAGTTTTGCGTTTACACCCTCGCGCATTTCATCAACCAAAACGATATCATCCGCAAACAATAAACACCAAGGTATTGCTTGTTGGATATGTTTGGTGAGCTCATCTAAGATAAGGGTAAAGAGATACGGGCTTAAAGCAGAACATTGATGTAAGCCAACAGTGATAGGGAATAGGGCATATATTTAATTAATCCGGAAATAAAATAAGAGCAATTATATTTATACAAGTTAGGCAAGATCTACACAATGTGAATCTAAAATTTCAAACGCACGAACAATGTCAAAGCTTTCTCCGCTTGGAGGATTCTCAACCACAATTTGCACGAACAAATACTATAGAATTAAAAGAATTGAGACAATAACACTAACAAATACAATACCCAAACAAACATGAAATGTCTTCCAATATTTAATACAGAACAATTATACTCACGTAGCAATAAAGATCCGATGGCAATGGGGAGGAGATCCTTAACAATAAACGACACTGTTCTTGGTTCTGGAGATGAAAGGATTTTGTGGAGCAGGGCAGTTATGGAAATTTGGGGTCTGAGATGAAAAGTGGGGCAAGATGGACAGCACCAGGAAGAAGAAATCAGCCAGAATGTGTTGATGCACTTCACAAGTAGAGTAAAATTGGAGAGGCGGCTAGGAATGGCTGTGGGAGATCTCGCATGGACGAGGGAGGAGGTATTTAGCGGCAAGAGTTCACGTGGAGGCTCCGACAGACAGGAAAAGAGAAGTAGCCGCAGAGGTGCTCTTGGACTTCGAATAGCTGAGGAGAAGGAGATTCAGGGAAATTTTGGGAGGAAGGAGGAGAATGAACAGTGGAAATGGCGGCTTTCTGACGGAACAGGAACAAGGGTGGTTGTCGAACATAGGGACTGGGCTTAGAGCTTTCACGGTAGACTGGGGAGGAGAAGCTTGCAGTGAGTTAATTGATCGCAAAAACTACAGTGGAAATGACGAGAAATGAACAATGGAATTAGCGGGGCAGGCCACGGCTGGGGACGACGATAGGGGCGTTGTTTGCGGCTTTCTAGCGAGGGAGAAGTGGAATAGGAGGCTGACGAAGAAGGGATCGAGCGGGGAAGGCTTCTCCGGCGGAGGTGAGTGGAGGACTTGCGGTTACGAGCGCTGGAAGATGATGAACAGTGAGGGGAAGAGCGCTTTTCTCCTTCAGCAAATAGGAATCATGGGATTAGCTTGTAGTTATATGCATAGGGAAGGAGATAACTTGCTCATGGATGGAACTAACCATAGAGGTTAGTGGATTTAGAAGTAACATGATAGCATTGTAACATACATGGATAAGTAAGTCAAGCCATGAGCACGGGTGTCAAAGAATGGGGCCTCACAAATACAGTATATCATATACAATAAATGATATAAAGATCAAATTGTGTGGGTTACAACTCAGATTGCCCGCTGCAGGTGGCCTAGAAGTGACGAATGAATTCCAATTTTACTTGAGATTAAAGGATCAAAGGGAGTTAGCATTTTTTTGCTACGCATGGATAATGATAGGTTTATCAACTCTTTCGAGAATTTGACATAACAAGGACAAACAATGAACCGTTCCTATTTCAAAATCAAGATACAGACACAATAAACAACTAAGAGGTTAAGTTCATCCAATGAAGTAACACATTAGAACCTTTTTTCGGTGAATTAAAAGTCAAAAGTTTACACCAACTTCTCCAAACCACTCAGTATCTATTATTAGATATTTTACAAATTGAAATGAAAGTGCAAATTAAAGCAGGTAATCCAAATAGTGTGGAGAAAACATGCGACCTGACAGTAAGCAAAAAAATTACAAGCCAAAACGCTTTTACCACAGATGGAAACTAACCCTTCAATTTAAATAGTTTGAATAACCAGTAAGAAAATGAAAATTTTAGAAAGCTCACGTATGTTGATTGAGGAAATAACGAACATAATCAGATAAAATTTGAGAATCAGCTGCCTGCAAATAAAACATAAATCAGTTAATGAAAAGATTACATAAAAAATAATTAAACAAAAGCTCGATACAACTAGAACAACAATAGAAGAACTGACTAATTTGTCCCCTTTTAATGCAAGAATAAAAACAATACAAACTTTTATACACTGCTCAGTAAGCAACAAAAGTTTTAAGCATGATAAAAGATTTAAAAGTCCGACCAAAATGACTAGGAAAAATGCATCCTTCCCGCAGTTGCGGACAAGGCTCCACTATAACGTTACGATCTGTGAATCATAATTGAGAGGAGGTGGGAGCTTAAAATTTTAATTACACTAAGTGTCCCTTCGTTTGGAAGGAATTGAGAGGTGAGAATTGGAATTGAGTCAATTCCAATTTTTTAGTAAATTGGAATTGAACCAATCTAAATCTATCATTCGACAGCGGACATGAATTCAGACACAAAAATTGGAATTGACAATTCCGATGTTCGGTGGAAGGCAAAAATTCATACTAGATTTCTGTGATTATGAACACATACACAAAAACACATACTAGATTTTCATGGTGTCTGTAAATTTTGTTGAAGCATTTTTGGACGATTAATTTTAACACACTATTCCATGATAGGATAAATTAAGGAGAGCACCAAACAGATAGATAATTCTTTAATTCGAGAAAGAGAGGACTCCAATGAAAGGTTGAATGGAGAGAGCAAACAACACTATAAATTTACTGAATATATTCAACTATAACAAAAAACTGAAATTCATCTCAAGACAACCAATAAAAAAAAGAAACATCTAAAACCAAGAATTAACTGGAAGTCATGAAAGAAATTCATGTCTATATTCGAAAATGTATGTGGCCACCAGAGCACGTGAAAATTGTTTGTTGAACTCATTGACGGAATGCAGCAACTCGTCGGCCATCACCGTAGGGGAAAAAAGTGGTTGCCGATTTAAGACCCGAACCCGAGCTTGTATTTCAAATACTTATATATATTAATATATAAGAAAACGAATAAAAGAATATCCCGATGATGAAAATTGAAATTCAATGCCGATTCGATGTCTCAGGTTTAATTTTGATGTTCGAGATTTCCGATGTATTTGCAAGAATCATTTCGTATTTATTTTATATTTTGACATTGAAATGAAACTACGTTTTTGTCTTGGCTTTGTGGCGGATGGCTGATTTGCTGATGGATGAGTTGATTGTTTGGGGGCATAGTGGGTCGGCTGGTTATATCTTATGTACATCTTAATACTTGACTGAATCGGGTTAATTGGCTGAGGGCTCATGGGAAAGAGAATCTCATAGTTGCTAACTAAAATTAATTATAAGTAAAGAAGAATAAAAAGAGGGGGTGGGATAAATGGCTTTCACTTTATACTTATCTGAGATTGCCTTCTCCGGATATTTTATTACTGCTCTCTCAAGATACTTCTCCTCGCCTCCTGGAGCTCTTGACGGGAAGGAAAACGATAGGGCTTCTTCAACTTATCTCCCCCACGCTCGACAGCTACTTGTTCTTGGTTGACAGTGCTGGGAGAGTTCAAATAAGGCTGTGGTCTTGTCCTTCTTGCACAGTTGCTGTTGGGCTGGGCTGGTTTTGGACTTTGGCAGGCAGTTTTGGGCTGAAATCTCCTCACTGTGAGCTTATTTCCCCCCTCCTCTTCTTATATTTGCTAAAGTATGGCTTTAATTGCTGAAATTTATGTCTATGGCTTGACCATGGCTGGCTAGGGTTCCAGATTTGGGAATTTTCTGATCTGGGATTTCTACTCGCCCTCTCCTCCTCCCTCTTCCCTCTCTCTATAGTGGTTGACTGTTGGGTATTGATTTCCTAGTGGCTGTTTTAATTCCTGTTGGAGGGGATTTGGATGTGCTATGTTGGAAAGGATATGGGTGTTGTTGTGTGCTGGCTGGCCGTCTGTTTCTATTAGCTAGCTGTTGGTTTAGTTTTGATTTCTGATGGGGAGGTTGAAGGATGCTCCTATGTTTGCCGACTGATGTTCTTTTCCCTTCTTAGTTGCTACTCTTCATTGCTGAACTTTGAGGTTTATATAACGGCTGTTGGTAGTGACTGAAAGAAAATTTTGGGTTGTTATGTGAGATGATTTAGGCTTCATTTGTTTCGGCGGTGGTGGGTCGATCCGGCGGGTGGAAACGGAGTGTTTGAAACGGACGGGGGAAGGTGGCTGCTCCAAACGGAGCTTTTTGGGGCGTTTCTCAAGGCGGGCGGGTGGAAACGGAGCAAACGCCGCCCAAGGTTCATCTGTTTACCCTCCTTCCAGCGGCGTTTGCCCAAAACGGAGCAGGGAAACGCCCAAACAAATAGAACCTTATATGCTATTGTTGGCTGCCATTGAAGGCTCTTATTGGTTGTCCTTTTTTGACTTTTATTGAAGCAATTAGTGGCCCTTATTAATCTCCAGAGTGGCTGAAATTGAGTCTCCATAGTGGATGAAATTTGATTTTTGACTTTTCCTAGATTCACGTAAACCTTTCCGACCTAAGGCAGCTCCTAATAGGTCGTAATTGTGACCGTCTTAGGATTATACTCGTACCTATTTAATGGTGCAACCCATAAGTAAATGATTTCATTGATACTGCAGAACATGACGACTGGCGATAAACGCGACGAGAACCCTATGAAGTACAAGGCAAAAGGAAAATTGTGGTGAGTTGTTACCGCTTTGATTGTGTATATTTGAATTATTTTGAAATATGAACATGAAGAATTACTTTACTCTGAGCTACTTCCTTGCATGCACACTGAATAATGATTGAATTGAATTGAAGAAATACGAAGATTTGAAATCACTGAAAATTATGAATTCGCTAAAAGGCTAAAACATGATTTAGCAAGCGATAGAAACTCTGCAGGAAAAAATTATATGAATATTTTTTTATATTTTGAAAATGAATATAAATCAAATATGAAAAGAATGAGAAATTGAGTGTGCGTCGACGCATAGAAATGCTAAGGGCTAATCCTGCAGGAGAGGTATAACTCCAATAGAAATTTGTTAATACCAAGGAAGGTCGTGTGTTCAATCAACCTGAATTGGAATAGAATTATTTAATCTAAGAGGCGTGGAAGTCTGGAGCATGTTTGATCGCCCGAGATTTGGCATTGATTTGATGAGCCTTGATGACTGATAGATTTGAGAATGACCTTCAGCATTTCAGAAGAACGAAATATGATAAGAAAACTATGAATTGAATACAAAAATGAAGAAGAGAATTGAATACAAAAAAAGAAGAGAATTGAATACAAATATAAAGAAGAAGAATTGACATAATGAACTTGACACGTGAAACAGTTACTTTTTTTGTACCAATTCACTGCTACTACTATTGTACTTGTACTTCTTACTCTACAGTTTCACTTTTCCCTACTACACATGTTCATACATATAACTGCATATTGATGTTAACACTGTGTTTGCATGCAGTGCGGTTGAAGAGGTAAGAGACTCACTTAATTTTCTAAATTAACTGGTTGTTGATTACTCCTTTTAGGATCAGACCGCCAACATGTAGGGCCCCGCTAGGAGATTGTCTGCGGAGGCTGAAAGAAAGCAAAGAGAGGACGTGGTTCGAGCACGGGTTAGAGTTTTGATATAGCTTGTATTAAAGTGTTACTGTTGTTTGTATATTGTACTTTATGCTTTAATGAATAGAAAGTTGTTTTATGTTTTCTCTTGTTACCTCTCCTATGCTTTTTGCATAATTTACTGTGTAATTGTGAAAACCAGCTCCGAATAAAATATTTAACTTGTGGCGGATTACGGGCCATTACACCGGAGGGGAGGAAAAGAGTTAGTGGCGGGTCGAGTTAGGGATGGGCATGGGAAGGAATAAGTCGCAGAAGAAGAATATGGAGAGACACAGTTGTCGCTGGAATCATGAAGTTCGACCTCTTTAGGTCAGAACTCATGGCAGAAGAAAATATGTTATTAACAAAACTCATGGAATTGAGGGGAATTCTAATTCCATCCCATTAGGTGTGTGTTGAACAACGACATTGGAATTGAGGGGTCAATTTCAATTCTCACCCCACAATTCCATCCAAACGAATGAGGCCTAAGGAGAAACTGAGAGGAGGAAGATGAGGGAAAACTTTTTAACTTCCATTCCAAAATCCCTAAGGGCATAAAGTTAAGTCTTCTTATTGCAGGAACCTTCCCGAACCTATATAAGTAGAAGACATTGGAGAGAAACTGAAGCAAAACAAGTCAGTATAACAGAGGAAAGTCAAAGTTCAGGAAGATCAAATCCTCCTATAGTTGTTACCAATCAAGCTTTGGCAAAAGTAATACGAGCAGGCACACCTGCACCACAAGTCTCGATTGATTTACACCTGAAACAATTCTTGGACATGATATCGCCAATATTGTGTGGCGGTCTAACTTCAATGGAGACAAAAAATTGGATCAAGAAAATCCAATTAACTTTTGAAGTGATGGGATGCCCAGAGAAATGATGAATCAATTTAGTAGTATTCCTTCTGGAAAGAGAGACAAAGAGATAATGGGATAGTCTAAATATGGAAGGCTTGCTGGACGAGCTAATGTTGATATTATCTGGGATGAATACCTAGGAGAATTCACTAATTGGTTCGTTATGCTATCTGAAAAATGAATGTTTCAAGAGAAGTTTCTTCGTCTTCCTAGAAAAAATGAAGTCGAGTTCACTCAATTGACGTATTATGAAAGTGCCCTGGTCGCGGATGAGCCAGAATGTTGTTTCCGATTTCAGTTAGGTTTGTGAGATAATGTATGGATGCATCTAGTTTCTCAAAGGATTAAGAATTACAATGAATTGGGGGAGACAGCGAAGTTCATCAAAATAAACTTGGAGAGCTTGCAGAGGAGAAAGGAATTTCAAAAGAAAAGATTGTCGGAAGGACAGAGTATGGACTTCTCAGTAAAGAGTGGAGGTCCTAGTTGGAGGAGGAAAAGAAGTCCTCAAACATAAACCCCAACAGAAAGGGGTGCTAATTGTAACATCCAAAATTTGACGCGAAATGTAATTTTATTTGTAGGGTCAATTCGCGACGGATTTTGATTGAGACAGCGCGTCGTCAAGGTATAAAGTTACTCTTCCTTATGTTAGAGACCGTTAGTTCATTAAGTGCGATAATAATAGTGTGTGACGCATTTTATTTTAGTGACGCGCGCGGTGAAAATTAGTAAATTTTCTAAGGAATGGGATTGGGGTGCAGATATCAATTTTCCCTCACTCTCTTCATTCGGTTATCAAAACCGAAAGGGCATGAGTAAATCCCGCACCCCTCTTTCTCACGGGAATAAGCCGCAACACTTTAAATCCTGTAATCTATTTCCTCACGGAAGAAGAAAACCGTAGCCGACGGTCCGCTTCCGCAAACAGCGACGACGCCGAGCCGACGCATCCCGCGAGCTTTTCCGCCGGCCGATCCCTCTCCGGAAACCATTTCTGACTCCTCCTCCCACCTCTGCAAGCGCCGGGGGACATTCCTTTTCCTTCCTTGGCCGTGGAAGTGCCGGATTCAACCCTAGCCGGTGGTTGTGGAAACGTTTTTGTTTCCGGTGAGTTGTTTCCTCCCTTATCTATTTTCCCTCTTGGAGATCCTTCGATTTGAGGATTAGGTTAAACTAAAATTCTGTTCCTAATGCCCTAAATAGGTTTGGAGTTCGTGACCCTCCGCGGAATTTGGGTTGGACATTTTGAGAGCCTCATTCACTCCACGTAAAAGTAATATACGAAGTTTGGCACATGTATTTTTGTAACCCTAGATGTTTTGGAGATTTTCCACCGGAAACCCTAAAAGGGGAACAATTATGAAAATAAGTTTGCCTTAAATTGCAGGACTCTAGTAGGTTCGAGGCAGCACTCTGAGTTTTTCCATACAGTAAAATTGGCTTCGGAAAAGAAAATGTCGTCGCGCCGAGTGTACGAACGTTGCAGCACCACCGTAAGGAAATTCTAATTTCTTTTAGTTAGACATATCAAGTAATTATATTTTTATACGCATGAGTAGGTTTCGTACAAGCATCATAACCATGCATAGAAAAGTGTAGCAGTAGGAAAATAATCGTGGAAACGCGTATGATAACGCCTTCATCCATAACCACGTTAGTAAAGTCATGAACAGTTAGTTAAGTACGAAACTTTACCCGTGTATGTAAGTTTGGAGATTGTCCAACCAAGGGTGCGAAGGTCCCTTCAAGTCGACCACGAGAAAGTCAAGGATCGCTCAGTAGTACACCAGAAAAGATATCCTATGCAGAGTAGCGTCAGACCAAAAAGGTCAATAGCACACCAGTCTTTTTGTGCTTGGTAGAGGCGCACTACCTTCCTCATAGGGCATATGGTATCCTATGAGTTACAGAGTCTTGAGAGTTGACTCCCCTTGAGACAGTTAGTAGATTTGAGACCGTGTCCGCGCGACACTAGAACAATTGAGTTCGTCAGATGGTCTCGGGTCGTCAGTTTCAGTTGCGCGTTATGAGCTACTCTGGCTAGAGCCTTCCCAGTAAATGTGTAGACTAGAAGCCACCTAGAACTCAAGTACAGACTTGACGTGAGACAACACACCAGTTAGTGAACATCAGAACTTGGGTAAATGAACGGAAAGTCATGAATATAGAACTAATAGTGTGTTGACCAAGAAGTATAGGAAAAACATGCATAACATATAGCATAAAATGTTTTCAGTGCACGAGACTATTTTTTAAGACATGCATGCATTCATATGTAAATCTGTTTTAGTGTCACTAAGGGGAATTATTTTTCTTTACTCTGACCCTTCGTGGGCAATGTTTTTCAGGTGACCCAGGTGGGAAACTACGTCTAGGATGAGCGTTATGGTGACGTCAGTTTGTAGTACTTTTTCTCATTCAGCTTACTCTATTTCAGCATGTACTTGTAGATGTGGACAATGTACCTGGTTAATATTTCATATAACGTGTATCAGACTACTATTGTTATACAGATTTTCAGTTATTTCAATTCCATTCTTGTTTAGTGGCTCTGTGAATCCAGATATTAGGTATGTGGTTACTCTTAGTTTACTTTTTTTTTACTTCCGCTGTAAGTCTTAAATTGCTTAGTATAGACTTTTATTACCTGCTGCTACTAGTTTAATACTATTGTTATACAGATTTTCAGTTATTTCAATTCCATTCTTGTTTAGTGGCTCTGTGAATCCAGATATCAGGTATGTGGTTACCCTTATTTTACTTTTTTTTTACTTTCGTTGTAAGTCTTAAATTGCTTAGTATAGACTTTTATTACCTGCTGCTACTAGTTTAATACTGTTTCCTATTTTTCTTTATATCGCTAACCCGGCCGGACGGCTGATTTCTGAAATACTGGGAAGGGGTGTTACAAATTGGTATCAGAGCCAGGTTTAGGATCCCTGGACCCGAGAAGGTTTTCACAGAGCCATAGGATTGTGTAAGAGTAAACTCTTGTTAGTAGATTATTTTAAGTTGCGTTTAAGCCTTAGTTTTCGCAAGAGTACGAAATAAAGTTGATAAGTCAGATTTTGCAGATGCTTGATAAATAATCAGATTTCTTTTTATGTTCTATCAGGCAACTCGAGAAAGTGAACCGGGTGAATCTTCACGTGAGGACCTTGCTCCTAACGCGACTATGGGAAATGCTGCCGTGCCGCAGGTACCACCAGTTCCAGCTGCTACAGAGGGCACTGACATAGCGTCTCAGATTGCCAAGACGGTTACTGTTGCCTTGATGGAGTTTCAAAGAGGATTGGCTGCAGGGTTTCCAGTTCCAGTACAAGTACCAGCCCCTGCACCAGCTCCTGCCCCAGCACCCGTGGAGATGACCCTGGAGCGTTATTTGAGGAACTTTAGAGAGCTTCAACCCGAACTACAGCGGGGACGAGACCCCGATGGACACAGATGATTAAGTGGCAAACACCAGAGACCTGCTGGATGTTTTGGAGTGCCCAGAAAACAAGAAGGTTCCTCTGGCAGTTTTCCTCCTCCGAGGTGAGGCAAAGGTCTGGTGGGACAAGTACCGGGCAGATGACCCCGCAGGTATGGTTATGAAATTTCCTATTATTTTTGGAAGTGATACGTTCTTTTTTTTTATAGTATGACCATACTTTTGGCCAGGTCGTACGCCAGACATGTTTACGTGGGACGAATTTTCTAGAGCCCTTGCAAGTTGGTTCGTGCCTCCTTCTGCACGACGAGATCTCCAGGAGAAGTATCTCAGGCTTTTCCAGGGGGACATGACTGTTGTTTAGTACGAGCGAGAGCTTACCCATCTGGCTCGATATGCGGGCGTGATGTAGGGAGACCAGACTGAGAAGTGCAGCCGTTTTGTGGATGGTTTACGTGACTCCTTGAGGCAGCCGCTAATGACGATGGTCAACGCTGATTACAGGAGCTTAGTGGATACGGCTCGCAGGCTGGAGGCTGACCAGCAAAAGGTTCAAAAGCAAAGTAATTTTTGTGCAAAGCGATCTCAGGATTCGCATCAGTCGCAGCAGAGCAGGAATGCCCCGGGGAAGAACTGGAACAAGAAGCAGAAGCCTGATGCGAGGAAGAATGGTCAATCTGGTGACAGGAGCAGAGACTACCCCCTTTGTCCCAAGTGTCAGCGTCGCCATCCAGGAGAGTGTTTGGCCAGCGCGGGCGTGTGTTACAAGTGTCGTCAACTTGGACACATAGCTCGTTTCTGTCAGGAAGGTGGTTCGAATCAGGTAATCAACTTTGTTGTATTTTGTACATTTATGAAATTTCTGTAGATGACAAATGTATTTTGTTCCTACAGTCGAAGTACGAGATTGGTGGCCCTAGTAGAGCACACAAGGGCAAAGCTTTAATGATTACTGATGGAAGACCACAGCATGGTCGAGATTTGGTGCAGCCCGGAGCTTATGGGCTTGGTCAACAGGAGGCAAAGGATCAGGAGGATGTAGTGACAGGTAAGTGTTTAAATTTGCTTAACAAGTTTATTTAATCATCCGTAATGACACTCTTTTCATTATGGAAATCATTCATGACATGCATCCTTATGATTCATGATTTACCCTCCAAGATTCTGTTTGATACGGGTGTCTCGCACTCGTTTATCGCAGAATCTCTAGTGCATACGCTGAAGTTAGAAGTCTTTCCAGAGACAGTACCACTGGAAGTCATGATGCCTAATGGATCCCTTCTGCAGACCAGAGATAAGTGCAGGGTGTCGGTACAGTTTGGTGATACCGAGATTATTGTGGAAGCTTTGCAGCTACCTATTGCAGGATTCGACCTGATCTTTGGAATGGACTGACTTTCGACAGTCAACACCATGATTGACTGTAGGGCGAAGCAGATACAATTTGAGGGCCCTAATCAGACTGCGTTTTCTTTTCAGGGCTTGAAGGGAGTGGTGAAGATGATTATCTCCGCAGTCCAAGCTAGAAGGTGCATCAGTAAGGGTTGTGAAACCTTCGTAGTACTGATGAATGCAGAGGCTAAGGCTGACTTGACAGAGGTACCAGTGGTTCAGGAGTTCCCCGATGTTTTCCCAGAAGAGCTCCCTGGTGCCCATCTTGATAGAGAGATAGAGTTCCCGATAGATTTGCAGCCCGGGGCTACACAAGTAGCCAAATCCCCCTATCGGATGGCTCCAAGGGAACTAGCGGAGTTGAAGAGCCAGTTGCAGGAGTTGCTTGATTTGGGTTTTATACGTCCCAGTACTTCTCCTTGGAGTGCTCCAGTACTTTTCGTGAAGAAGAACGATGGTAGTCTGAGACTGTGCATAGACTACCGTGAGTTGAACAAGCTGACCGTAAAGAACAAATACCCGATTCCCAGGATTGATGATTTGTTCGACCAGTTGGTGGGCTCGTGCACTTTTTCCAAGTTAGACTTGAGGTCGGGCTACCATCAGTTGAAGATTCGGGACGTTGATGTCCAGAAGACGGCTTTCAGTACCAGATATGGTCACTTCGAGTTCGTGGTCTTGCCGTTTGGGCTGACCAATGCCCCTTAAGTATTTATGGACCCGATGAACAGGGTATTTCGGGAGTACTTAGATCGTTTTATCATCGTCTTCATAGATGATATCTTGGTGTTCTCTAAGAGTGCAGAAAATTATGTCGCACACCTCAGGATTGTGTTGAGCACCCTCAGGAAGAACCAGTTGTATGTCAAGTTTTCAAAGTGTGAGTTCTGGCTTTCAGAGATTGCATTCTTAGGCCACGACATCAGTCAACAAGGAGTTAGTGTTGATCCGAAGAAGATAGAGGCCATTAAGAATTGGCCAAGGCCGACGACAGTTTCAGAGGTTCGCAGCTTTTTGGGTCTTGCTGGTTACTACAGGAGATTTATCAGAGATTTTTCAAAGATAGCCTTACCACTGACTTCCCTCACCAGGAAGGGTAAGAGCTTGGATTGGACAGTTGAGTGTGAATTGGCTTTTGAGGATTTAAAGAACAGATTGCTGACAACACCGATCTTGAGTTTACCTTCAGTGCCTGACGGGTTTCAGATTTATAGCGACGCATCAGGTCAGGGTTTGGGATGTGTTCTCATGCAACATGGAAATGTCGTAGCTTATGCCTCGAGACAGTTAAAGGTTCACGAGAGGAACTACCCAGTGCATGACTTGGAGCTTGCAGCAGTCATACATGCGCTGAAGATTTGGAGGCACTATCTCTATGGTATTCGTTGTGAAATCTTCACTGATCATAAGAGCATCAAGTATATCTTTGATCAGCGAGAGCTCAATTTGAGGCATCACAGATGGTTAGAGTTTCTATCAGACTACGACGTAGACATTCAGTACCATCCCGGAAAGGCGAACGTTGTAGCTGATGCCCTTAGCCGTAGAGGTTCGTGTTTCTTCCTCCTCACTCAGCAGGAGGAGTTAGCGCGAGAGCTGAAGAGACTGGACATTACCGTTGTGCCACGCAGTAGTTTTGGTTCTGCAAGGTTGAGTTGGATGGAGATTACCTGCGATATCAAGGATAGAATCAGGACAGCTCTACAGTTGGATCCAAAGATGGCAGATATTTGGAGCTCAGTGCAGACATGTCAGAAGGAGAGTTTCACTATTCAGGATGATTTATTGTTGTTTGATGGCAGGGTGTGTATCCCCGATGTTAGTCACCTTCGCGAGGACATTCTATTTGAGGTACACAATTCCAGATATTCTATACATCCGGGTAGCACGAAAATGTATGCAGATCTCAAAAAGTTAGTCTGGTGGCCAGGATTGAAGTGTGATGTTGCAGATTACGTAAGTGCGAGACGTGCAAGTTGGTTAAGGCCGAGTGTCAAAGGCCTGAAGGCAAGTTGCAGCCACTTCCCATTCCTGAGTGGACATTCGAGGATATATCCATGGATTTCATTCATGGTCTGCCGAGATCGCAGAGTGGGAATGACTCCTTATGGGTTATAGTTGATCGGTTTTCTAAGGTCGCTCATTTCACTCCTCTTAAGAAGACAGATCAGGGTCCCAGATTAACTCAGTTATATGTGGACGAGATAGTTCGACTCCACGGTGTTCCCAAGACTATAGTTTCAGACCGAGATGACAGATTCACCTCCAGGGAGTGGCGATACGTACAGGAGCGGTTAGGTACCAGGTTACATTTCAGCACCGCATTCCATCCCCAGATAGATGGACAGACTGAGCGCACAAATAAGACTTTGGAGGATCTGTTGCGGATGTGCATTTTGGATTTTGGAGGAAAGTGGGAGAAGTATATTACTCTTGTGGAGTTCTCCTACAACAACAGTTTTCAGACGAGTATTGGGATGACACCGTTCGAGGCCCTCTATGGCAGACGTTGTCGGACACCGTTGTGTTGGGCTGAAAGTGAAGAGAGATCCACCATCAGAGAATCATGGATTGATAAGACCACTGACAGAGTCAAGCTCATTCAGGAGCGTATGAAGACAGCTCAGGATCGCCAGGCCAAGTATCATGATCAGAAGCACAGGTCAGTAGAGTTCAGTGTTGGAGACTACGTTTATCTGAAGGTCAGACCAGTCAGAGGAGTCTCAAGAATAAAGCGGATGAAAAAGCTGAGCCCCAGATTCGTTGGTCCTTTTGAGGTGCTGGAAAGAATTGGTGAGGTTGCTTACATGTTGGCCTTACCTGAGGAAATGAGTGGTGTACATGATGTATTCCACGTCTCCTATCTGAGGAGAGCAGTCAGAGATTTCAGTCAGATCATCAATACCGAGGAAGCACCAATTGAGACAGATCTTAGTATTGGGATTAGACCAGTCAGAATAGTGGATTCAAGGATACGGAAGCTTAGGAATAGAGAGATTCGCATGGTCAAAGTCCTTTGGATGAATTGTGGTCGTCCAGAGTATACTTGGGAGCGAGAGGATGAGCTTAACAGCAATGCAGACTATTCTTCTCTTCGATTCAGGTATGGTTACAATTTTCGAGGACGGAAATTTTTGTTAGGAGGGGAGATTTGTAACATCCGAAATTTGACGTGAAATGTAATTTTATTTGTAGGGTCAAGTCGCAACGGATTTTGATCGAGACAGCGTGTCGTCAAGGTATAATAATAGTGCGTGACGCATTTTATTTTAGTGACGCGCGCGGTGAAAATGAGTAAATTTTCTAAGGAATGGGATTGGGGTGCCGATATCAATTTTCCCCCACTCTCTTCATTCGGTTATCAAAATCGAAAGGGCATGAGTAAATCCCGCACCCCTCTTTCTCACGGGAATAAGCCGCATCACTTTAAATCCCGTAATCTATTTCCTCATGGGAGAAGAAAACTGTAGCCGACGGTCCGCTTCCGCAAACAGCGACGACGCCGAGCCGACGCATCCCGCGAGCTTTTCCGCCGGCCGATCCCTCTTCGGAAACCATTTCTGACTCCTCCTCCCTCCTCTGCAAACGCCGGTGGACATTCCTTTTCCTTCCTTTGCCGTGAAAGTGTCGGATTCAACCCTAGCCGGTGGTTGTGGAAACGTTTTTGTTTTCGGTGAGTTGTTTCCTCCCTTATCTATTTTCCCTCTTGGAGATCCTTCGATTTGAAGATTAGGTTAAACTAAAATTCTGTTCCTAATGCCCTAAATAGGTTTTGGAGTTCGTGACCCTCCGCGGAATTTGGGTTGGACATTTTGAGAGCCTCATTCACTCCACGTAAAGGTAATATACGAAGTTTGGCACATGTATTTTTGTAACCCTAGATGTTTTGGAGATTTTCCACCGGAAACCCTAAAAGGGGAACAATTATGAAAATAGGTTTGCCTTAAATTGCAGGACTCTAGTAGGTTCGAGGCAGCACTCTGAGTTTTTCCATACAGTAAAATTGGCTTCGGAAGAGAAAATGTCGTCGCGCGGAGTGTACGAACGTCGCAGCACCACCGTAAGGAAATTCTAATTTCTTTTAGTTAGACATATCAAGTAATTATATTTTTATACGCATGAGTAGATTTCGTACAAGCATCATAACCATGCATAGAAAAGTGTAGCAGTAGGAAAATAATCGTGGAAACGCGTATGATAACGCCTTCATCCATAACCACGTTAGTAAAATCATGAACAGTTAGTTAAGTACGAAACTTTACTCGTGTAAGTAAGTTTGGAGATTGTCCAACCAAGGGTGCGAAGGTCCCTTTAAGTCGACCACGAGAAAGTCAAGGGTCGCTCAGCAGAATACCAGAAAAGATATCTCATGCAGAGTAGCATCAGACCAAAAAGGTCAATAGCACACCAGTCTTTTCGTGCTTGGTAGAGACGCACTACCTTCCTCATAGGGCATATGGTATCCTATGAGTTACAGAGTCTTGAGTTGACTCCCCTTGAGACAGTTAGTAGATTCGAGACCGTGTCCGCGCGACACTAGAACAATTGAGTTCGTCAGATGGTCTTGGGTCGTCGGTTTCAGTTGCGCGTTAGGAGCGACTCTGCCTAGAGCCTTCCCAGTAAATGTGTAGACTAGAAACCACCTAGAACTCAAGTACAGACTTGACGTGAGACAGTACACCAGTTAGTGAACGTCAGAACTTGGGTAAATGAACGGAAAGTCAAGAATACAGAACTAATAGTGTGTTGACCAGGAAGTATATGAAAAAACATGCATAACATATAACATAAAATGTTTTCAGTGCACGAGACTATTTTTTAAGACATGCATGCATTCATATGTAAATCTGTTTTAGTGTCACTAAGGCTGCGTTCGTTTCACAGTAATTGGAGGAAGGAATTGGAATCGGGTACCTTTAATTTCAATTCTGCTGTTCGTTTGACGTTTTTTAGGAAGGAATTGGCATTCAAGGAAAACCTATGGGTTTTGGAGGAAGGTGTTTGACCAAAACCCATGGCACTCCAATTCTTGTGTTCGTTTGCTTATGTTAGGAGAGGGAATTGGTTTTGGCCCAAAACCCATGGGTTTTGTTCTTTAAAAAATCCTTCTATACCCAAAAACCACCTCTTTAGGTCGGTTTTGGCAAGAATTTGACACTGTAGCTTCTCCGTTGCGCCGGCGACTCTCCGGGCTTCGCTTTCCGCCGTGCTCCAGGAGTACTATCCGCTGGCCGGGAGGCTGAGGGCCGTCGGCGGCGATTCCGAGAAGCTTGAGCTGGACTGTAATGGCGAGGGGGCTCTGTTCGTCGAGGCCTCCTCCGCCATCTCCGTCGACCAGTTTCTCGACGGCTCTCAGAGGCCCAACAAGTCATGGCGGAAGCTCCTCTACAGGCTTGACTCCCAAAACTTCATTAGCATTCCTCCTCTTGTCATCCAGATTCCCCGTCGCCCTCTCTCTCTCTCTCTCTCTCTCTAAAGAGGAACTCCAACTGCTGAGAATGCCGAACGATTTTGCTCCAATGGATCCCAATTTGCCCCTTCATTTATGCGGGTTTTCTCACATGGAGTTTTGGAGAAGATGATGAACAGTAAATTCGTTCATCTCAAAACCTTCTCCAAACGAACAAGAAGAGGAAGGTTTTGACTCATTTCCAAAACCCACAAATTGAGGGTTTTGAACAAAACCAATTCCCTCCGTATAAAACCTAACAAACGAACGCAGCCTAAGGGGAATTGTTTTTCTTTACTCTGACCCTTCGTGGGCAATGTTTTTCAGGTGACCCAGGTGGGAAACTACGTCTAGGATGAGCGTTATGGTGGCGTCAGTTTGGAGTACTTTTTCCCATTCAGTTTACTCTATTTCAGTATGTACTTGTAGATGTGGACAATGTACCTGATTAATATTTTATATAACGTGTATCAGACTACTATTGTTATACAGATTTTCAGTTATTTCAATTTCATTCTTGTTTAGTGGCTCTGTGAATCCAGATATCAGGTATGTGGTTAGCCTTAGTTTACTTTTTTTTACTTCCGTTGTAAGTCTTAAATTGCTTAATATAGACTTTTATTACCTGCTGCTACTAGTTTAATATTGTTTCCTAGTTTTCTCTATATCGCTGACCCGGCCGGACGGCTGATTTCTGAAATACTGGGAAGGGGTGTTACACTAATAACAATATTATTAAGCCCATGTGTCCAAAATGCGGGAAAGCTAGGTCTGCGAGAAATTAAAAGATAACTTGTGTCCAAAATGTGGGAAAGCTAGGTTTGCGAGAAATTAAAAGATAACTTGTATAAAACAAAAGGTTATAAATAACACATAATTATCCTAATTGAACCATAACATCATGAATAAAAGACCAATAATATTACATCATAACAGAATCATGAAATATATAAATAATGACATAAGTACAAAGTTTATAAGGTGATTTGTCTTTATTAAAGTTGTGAATAAGCAAGATAAAGACACCTCATGAGATATGTGAGACAAACACTAGCAATTAAAATATAGAGTTTATATTAGAGATAATTCATTGAGGGGTTTTTTAAATATAGAGTTTATATTAGAGATAATTCATTGATGGATTTTTTAAATATAGAGTTTATATTAGAGATAATTCATTGATGGATTTATTAATATACGACGCAAGTAAAACTACATTATAGTTCAATTAAAACCATAATTTTGTACACGTTCTTAAAACTGATGATCATGCATGGGATCCCCCATACGCAACAATGGCAAAACCCAATCCCATACGCAACAATGGCAAAACCCAATTTTAGTTCAATTAAAACCATAATTTTGTACACGTTCTTAAAACTGATGATCATGCATGGGATCCCCCATACGCAACAATGGCAAAACCCAACCGTTGCTCAAGCAACGATCGAGTATTATAGTACCCGCACACAGCCCACTGGAGGGCCCGAAGCATCAAGCTACATTTTCTTTATAATATAGTATATATATTAAAACTTATAAGCTCACCAAAAATAAAATCAACAAGCGTGCCACATGCCAAAAAATGCCATTTTAAGACCAAAATAATTTCACCACATCACTTAGCATTGATAGTTTAATAATGAAGATGTTACGCCCCGACCGCGGCCCGCTTCTCGGGGCGTTATTATGCTCGCAGGCGCAAGGAGACGACGCCCACTCAGTAGAACCGGCCGGACAAGGGCTGAACCAACCGGTTCAGCCCTATGTGGAGGGGTCGGTCGGCTCTCTCCTTGGCCCGGGTATTTATACTCGGGGATGTCATCTTTTGGGGGCAAGCAATTAACCCTAAGGTATTTCTCCTTCTTCCCCTAAACCCTAGCCTCCTTCCTTCTTCTCTCTAGTTTTCTTCCTCTCTCTCTCTCTCTAGTAGTTCCTATCATTTGGTATCAGAGGCGGTCATTCTCCGACGATGGTCACCACTCGCACGCAAAAGGAGGTCACCCGTTTGGAGACCTTGGAGGAGAACTATGGTGGATTGATGGATTCGGTAGCCGCAATCGAGCAAGAGATGCGCACATCTACACAGCGGTTGGAGGAGCGCATAGACGTGCATATGGAGGAGCTTAAAGCGTTGTTGAAGGGAAAAAGCGCGAGCAACAAAGAACCGATCGGCGGAAGACTCGATCGGTCCGCCGAAGCATCCGGAACGCCCGATCCGGGGCGTTTGGGCACGGGAGCATAGGGCTTTGGCGGAAACGGCGGCATCGGCCTCTTCCGACCCTGGGGGACTACCGACGAAGGCCATGGAGCAGCGGCGTGGTCGGCGGCTTCAGCGGGGGGCATCGGGCCCAGTTTTGCTGGGCCGGCGAGCATTGGAGCACCCGGACTGGGCGGGAACACAGACGTCGGGTTCTCCCGACCCTGGGGGACCACCGGCGAAGGCGGGGAAGCGGCGGCGTGGCCGGCGGCGGCAGCAGGAGGCGGCGACCCTAGTTTTGCTGGGCCGGCTGAGTGTGGGCCGGCCAGACAACCAGGCGGCGGCTCCGGTATTGCTAGACCAGTGGATTGCGGGCGGCAACCGTGACTACAGGCTGATGGAGGGCAAGGGGCTGCTGTGCAGGCTCCAGGAGGTACAGCGGGGCTTCTTCCTCACCCGCGAGGCGGCATTCTTCCCGGCGGGTTTGGAGGTCACGTTCCATGGGCCGGGCAACATGTTCCTCATCAGGGTCAGCCACCTCAAGGCTACCCGGGTGGACACGATGGGCATGTGGGACGCCAGAATGGGCAATGACAGGGCTGGCAAGGGCACGCTGAGCCGCGTGCGTAGATGGCACCGAAGTTGACACGTATGAACTTCCCCAAATTCAAAGAGGGGGATGCGTTGGAGTGGGTTCATAAGGTGGAGTTGTTCTTCAGCTATCAGGAGGTCCCGGAGGGGCAATGGGTGCAACTAGCGTCGTTCCATCTGGAAGACGACGTGTTTCAGTGGACTCAGTGGTTCCTGAGAGGTAGAGATTATGTACCCTGGACTGCTTTTGTGGAGGGATTCACGGCCCGGTTCGGGCCACTGGAGTATAAGGACTTTGAGGCGCTACTGCAGAAGTTACGACAGAAGGGGACAGTGACTGAGTACCGGACCGAATTCGAGAAGTTGGCCAACCGGGTACACTGGGAAGAGAAGTCACTGCTGAGTTGTTTTGTGTCGGGCTTGAAGGAGCATTTGCGGGATGAGGTTCATGTTTATATGCCACGGAGCTTGAATCACGCTATCACCTTAGCACGCATTCAGGAGGAGCGATTCAACCGGCAGCGGTCACGAACCACGGGGAAGCCTCTTACCACACCCGCCATAGCCAGGAGAGAGCCACAGGCTGTTGCCAAGCCTACGGTGACTCGTTTGTCGTGGGGCAAGCTCCAGGCCTGCAAGGAGAAGGGTCTCTGCTTCAACTGTGACGAGAAGTTTGTGCCCGGGCATAAATGTCAGAAGCTACAGGTTTTCATGCTGCGTGAAGAGGTGGTCGACGAGTCTTCGCCCGAGGTAGCAGTCGAGGAGGCGCTATTGGAGGAGGATGTGGATGTGACAGAGTTTGGGGTCTCCATCCAGGCCATGGAAGGGTGCAATCCGCCCCTCACGATGCGGGTTGTCGGACGGGTTAGACAGGAGAAAGTGACGATATTAGTGGACAGTGGGAGCACCCACAATTTCATTCATTCGGTCGTTGCTCAGCGGATTGGGCATGACATTGATAGGGGAGCTGCATTCCAGGTTATGGTGGCTGACGGTAGCAAGCTGCAGTGCGAAGGGGTCATGAAGTGAGTGGAGTTGCGAATTCAGGGATACATTGGGAGCACGGATGTATACCATCTACCCATCCGGGGATCAGACATGATACTCAGAGTTCAGTGGCTGCAGCAGCTGAAGCGGGTCACTTTTGATTGGGAGCTCATGACGATGGAGTTCCTGCAGCGTGGCCGACAGTTCTGTTTGAAGGGTCTCACAGTTTCGCCAGTAAAGGAAGTCTCTCTTCGGAGCATGCAGCAGCTCAGAGAGGAAGGGAGCTTGATGGCAGTCCTTTTGGGGGTGCGGTCTGATGAGGCCGGGTCGTCTGAGGTCTTAGAATCGTATATTGCTTGTGAATAATGACCCTTCTTGGGGTAATATATACAAGACCCGAACAAACAAATAAGTCCATATACAAATACACAATATCTAACACCCCCCCCCCTCAAACTCACGGGGGATCATACATCGAGTGTTTGGACATAAGGTAGTCATGCTGAACCCTCGTCTGGGGCTTGGTGAACAAGTCCGCAATCTGATGCTCGGTGGGAGCATAATGGGGAACCAATGTACGTCGGTTGTACTGCTCACGGAGGAAGAAGACGTCGAGGCCAATGTGCTTGGAGAGGGAAAACTTCAATGGATTCAGAGTGAGCTGAATGGCACCAGTGTTGTCACAAAAGAGAGTGGTCGGGCCTGAGGAGACAATGCCAAAATCTGCAAGAAGCCAACGAAGCCAGATAATCTCCTCGGCCGTAGACGCCATGGCGCACAGCTCAGCCTCAGTACTAGAGGGGGAAACGCCAGACTGTTTCTTGGACTTCCAGGCAAGCAAGGAGGAGCCCAAAAACAGACAGAAACCAGTGACGGAGCGACGATCAGAAAGATCACTAGCCAAGTAGCATCAGAGAAAGCAGAAAGCTGGAGGGAACTGCTGCTGGAGAAGAACAGGCCACGACCAAGAGTCGCACGAAGGTAACGCAGTACACGCAACAAGTGAGCATAATGGACTGATGTAGGAGTGCTGACAAACTGGCTCAACACATGAACTGCATGAGCAATATCTAGCCGAGTGATGGTGAGATAGACCAGGCTGCCGACCAAATGACGATAGCGAGTGGGATCAGCAAGAGGGATCCCCTCATCAGCCTGAAGCTGCAGGTGAAGCTCCATCGGTGTGACAACAGTGCGGGTGTCAGAAAAGAGCAGCCCGAGCTAGAAGATCAGTAGTATACCGCTGCTGAGAGAGCTGGAACCCTGCAGAGGTGGAAGAAAACTCAATGCCCAGAAAAATAGCTCAAAGGTCCCAAATTGTCATCTGAAATTGCTATTGCAAGTGATGCTTGACGAAGTCAATGAAAACGGGTCATCACCAGTGATGATCATATCATCCACATAGAGCAGAAGAAGAGTCCGGCCTATCGGGAAGAGGTGAGAACAAACAAGGCCGGGTCGTGCTGGCTGGGCTGAAAACCAGCGGCTATAAACGACAGAGCTGAAGCGCTCGAACCAGGCTCGAGGAGCCTGTTTGAGACCATAGAGAGCACGACGCAACTGACAAACCATGCCAGGAGGAGCAGCAAAACCGGGAGGAGGAACATGTAGAACTCTTGTTGTAGGTCACCGTGAAGAAAAAACATTCTTCAGATCCAGCTGAAACAGGGACCAACGATGGACAGCAGCCAAGCAACAAGTGTCCTGATCGTGGTCATGTGTGCCCACCGTTGCAAAAGTCTCATCGACCATGCTCCTGCTGAAAAACCCGAGGCAACAGGCGAGCCTTGTACCGCTCAATAGAACCATCAGAGCGAGTCTTGATCTTATAGACCCACTTGCAAGTGATGGGAACAACACCAGAGGAAGAGACACAAGATCCCAAGTAGAGGTACGCTCAAGAGCAGCCAACTCATCAAACATAGCAGCCTGCCACTCAGGAACCAGAGCAGCCTCGTGGTAGGAACTAGGCTCTGGAGTACTGGTGGAGGTAGCAGGAAGAGCATGAGGTCGAGTGGCTGGGTGGTAAAAACCGAGGCGATCTGGTGAATGTCGATCTCGAAGTGGGTAACGTCTGGCAGACGGATCATCCACGGGACTCACTGAAGGCTGGTGGCACCTGTGGGTAGTCGGAGCACGACGAGTGTAGTGGTGGAGAATAGGAGTAGAGGGCCGGGAGATGGCAGAACATGAGGAGGTGGAGAGGACTCAGAAGAGGGAGATGACGATGATTACGGTAGCTCTGCTGGTGACTGGTCTAACGGTGGTGGCAAAACAGGTGTGGTACAGTAGGAAAAATAAGGAACTGAATATCAAGTCGGGGTAGTGGATGAGGTGAAGCAGAGGTGGATGAAGAAAGGAAGAAAGATTGGTCCTCAACGAAGGTGACATCACGAGAAATGCGAAGACGACGCGCAACAGGGTCATAATAGCAGTAACCCTTGTGCTCTGAGCTGTAGCCTAGAAAAACACATGCAACAAACTGAGCAGAGAGCTTAGTCCGCTCACGTGTGGTAATAAGACATAACACAGACATCCGAACACACGAAGATGAGTATTCGAGGAGGATGAAGAACAAACACTCACCGGGACACCGACCCTGAAGGAAGGTGGATGGCTGAAGGTTGATGAGATAGACAGCGGTGGAGACAGCCTCAGCCCAAAAATGTGGGGGAACATGGGAAGCCAAAAGAAGAGTGCGAGCGGTCTCAATAATGTGGCGATGTTTCCTTTCCTCCGCAGTGGCCATTCGGGAATGAGCACCAGGACAGGAGAGCTGCGGAAGCGTGCCATGAGAGACGAGAAGGTCACGAAACTCATGCGACAGGTACTCCCCCCTGAGTCGGAGCGAAAAAGACGAATAGAGGCGGAGAACTGAGTACGAACCATGGTGGAGAAAGTAACATAAACCTGAAAAAACTCAGCACGAGAACGCAACATATATATCCAAGTGAAACGAGAAAAATCATCAATAAA